>WNWK01000085.1:272500-277500 GCA_009830355.1 Cherax destructor | reverse complement strand
ATATATATATGGGTATGAGTTGACTACCACCCACAGGATAGGTATGAGTTGACTACCACCCACAGGATGGGTATGAGTTGTCTACCACCCACAGGATGGGTATGAGTTGACTACCACCCACAGAATGGGTATGAGTTGACTACCACCCACAGGATGGGTATGAGTTGACTACCACCCACAGGATGGGTATGAGCAAGCATAATAATGTTAAAACAGGCTAGTTGATAGTTATTATTATTATTATTATTATGGGCATCGCAAATAGATAGCGCCATCTATCTACAGATAAGAAGTCTCCATTTACTTGGAGGAGGGTACTCTGATATTGATAGAACAGCTCTTGATCCAGTAAATTGGAGCTCCCCTCCCATTTCTTGAATCAGACCGTAATACTCGTACGTACTGAACACTTTCCAAAAATAATAATAATAATAATAATAAGCAGCGGAAGCAGCAGAAAAAAGAATAGGTAGACGAAGAACAACAACAAGAAAATAAATAGGGAGTGGAAGGGAATGAGTAGAGAGAGTAGAGGGTTAAGAATAGAGCATAGGAAAGGAGGGGTGGACAGAGAGAGAGAGAGTTATTACCTTCCACTCGAGTCTACCTACCAGGACAACTCTTCCACCCTTGTACACACAGCGTCAGCGTGTCTTGTCCTGGACACGGTGAGAACATACTTCACCCATGTCCACACACACACACATAAGTAATTAACGCTCTGCATGTCACAGATTGGGACACTGGTTACCACACTCACACACGCACACACACAATCTCAGAGTTAAGGGGTATGTCCTACTAGGAGAGGTTAAGGGAAATCTACCTGACGACACTGGAGGACAGGAGGGATAGGGAGGGGACATGATAACGACATAAAAATACTGAGAGGAATTGACAAGGTGGATAGGGAAAGAATGTTTCAGAGATGGGACACAGTAACAAGGGGTCACAACTGGAATTTGAAGACTCAGATGAGTCACAGGGATGTTAGGAAGTTTTCTTCAGCCACAGAGTTGTCAAGAAGTGAAACAATCTGTTGAGAGTTGTAGTGGAGGCAGGATCCATACATAGCTTTAAGAAGAGGTACGATAAAGCTCATGGAGCACGGGGAGAGTGGACCTAGTAGTGACCAGCGAAGAGGCGGGGTCAGGAGCTGTGAATCAACCCCTGTAACCACAAATAGGCGAGTACTTTGTCTGACTCTTTTGGGTTATCCTAGATAATTTATACTACGTAAGATAACTGTATATATGTATACCTGTGACTATATAAACTTACTAAACTCTGGGGAAAGTTAGTTGATTCTCCAGATATTTTCACTTGTTGGTCAAGACAAGAGAGGCAGCAATTAGACCAACAAGGTAAGGACGATTACCTTGTTTCACATTGTATTCAAATTTATTGAAAGGTTTAAAATTAGTCAATTTTTCTAAGAAGATCTGAAAATATTGTCATTTTGGCCAAACAGAAAAGTCCTCCATATTTGATCAGGAAATAAAATTTGTGTTCGTAATTCAGTATCAAAGAAGAAAAAAAGGCCAAGATTGGGACCAGTGGATTTCCCATTGCACTACCATAACTCTGCCAGTAAAAATTATCGTTAACAAGAAATACACTGACCATAACACAGTTACATTACATTAATGATTTTCTGTTATGGAGACTTAAGTAGGATATCTTGTAAGACAGGTTGAGGTGGAGACTAAGTCGGATATCTTGTAAGACAGGTTGAGGTGGAGACTAAGTAGGATATCTTGTAAGACAGGTTGAGGTGGAGACTAAGTAGGATATCTTGTAAGACAGGTTGAGGTGGAGACTAAGTAGGATATCTTGTAAGACAGGTGAGTCAACTGAGGAACGGACAGTTGAGTGGGCAAGGATATCTTCCACCAGGCCAGGAGGATGGTCACCATCCACCTACACCTCTCACTATACACCAGATGTGGGGAGTCTTCGCCATACTGGTAGCAGGTGAGTGTTGATGTGGGGAGTCTTAGCCATACTGGTAGCAGGTGAGTGTTGATGTGGGGAGTCTTAGCCATACTGGTAGCAGGTGAGTGTTGATGTGGGGAGTCTTAGCCATACTGGTAGCAGGTTTGTGTTGATGTGGGGAGTCTTCGCCATACTGGTAGCAGGTGAGTGTTGATGTGGGGAGTCTTAGCCATACTGGTAGCAGGTTTGTGTTGATGTGGGGAGTCTTAGCCATACTGGTAGCAGGTGAGTGGTGAAGGTCGCTTTATTTATTTAGTTTATCATACTTGTCAGCCTTGTCGTTCTCTACATTAACTCTCGTTTTCTCTGTAAACTATTGCAGCGATAACTTTCACGAACAATCAAAAGTCAGACACAAAGAGGCACAAGACTGAGTGGAACAATGCACAAATACACACAGATATAAGATCTGCTTCATCGAGGCTACATTGATATATGTTCTCACATATACTGCTTCTCATTGGTCGCATTTTATACCTTATTTCAGTTTTACAAATATGCATCAACACAGTTTTGTAGATCTACTCTAGTAACAAGCGATTTTAACCTCAATGGAAATAAGTCACATTAATGTTATTGAGTTCTCTCTGAACGGTCTCTTCCCTTAAGTAACTGAAATTTAGTGGGAATATTTAATTTTTCGAATATAAGCCCCTTTTCCGCGCATATGCTGTACTTTTATCAAGAGTGTAAAACTGAACACATTGACTCCAGGCTGAGGGACTGATTACCTCAAACTCCTTCTTATCTTTCCATTGGACTGATGGAGCCAAAGACTGGCGAAATATTTCTACAGTAAAGATAACCAATTGTTGCACAAGTTTCTCATTTATCAATGTTAGGAGACT
Source organism: Cherax destructor (assembly GCA_009830355.1). Taxonomy (NCBI): domain Eukaryota; kingdom Metazoa; phylum Arthropoda; class Malacostraca; order Decapoda; family Parastacidae; genus Cherax; species Cherax destructor. The sequence goes on along the minus strand of WNWK01000085.1, from coordinate 274,657 downwards.
TGAACTGTTGGGTCTGCAACATGTTTGGTCCAGAGTTCCAGTATATATAAATATCTATCTATCTATATTAATTATATAACCCTGAACTAATATTCATATTAAAATCAATGTTTTGAAATAGGATTGCTTAACAGAATTCTTCCCGTTGAGTCTAATATGTACAGACATGGTGATGATGTTCTCAGCTTAATGCCAAAAAATATAGATATAAACCATTTCCTTTGTGAATTAAATAGTCCTGTGTCTTCCATAAAGTTTACTGTCGAGTTTGAACAGTATAACTCACTGCCTTTTTGAGACGTTTTAATTATTAAGGGTATCCATGAATTTAAATTCAAAATATACAGAAAACTAACAAATCACTTTTCTTATGTTCGATACTTTTCTTTACATCATAATAGAGTTAAACTTTTTTGTATCCTCATAGATGAAGAAATTTTGAAGATTTATGAAATACTTAATACTCTAAAATACCCCAAAAATTAGACATCGTTTTGACCATAATGAAAAAGTGAGTCAATGCAGTGGATGAGCCAGCAACACCCCCCAGGGAACACCTCCAAACAGGTGTTGACACAGGTGTTCCATCTCAATACCTGTAATCACAAACTATCCAGGTATTGACACATCCTCATTAGTGCCACCACCTGTTATCCTAAAGCTTATCCTACCGGGATACAAGTCCACAGGTCGGTACCATACAAGTCCACAGGTCGGTACCATACAAGCCCACAGGTCGGTACCATACAAGCCCACAGGTCGGTACCATACAAGCCCACAGGTCGGTACCATACAAGCCCACAGGTCGGTACCATACAAGCCCACAGGTCGGTACCATACAAGCCCACAGGTCGGTACCATACAAGCCCACAGGTCGGTACCATACAAGCCCACAGGTCGGTACCATACAAGCCCACAGGTCGGTACCATACAAGCCCACAGGTCGGTACCATACAAGCCCACAGGTCGGTACCATACAAGCCCACAGGTCGGTACCATACAAGCCCACAGGTCGGTACCATACAAGTCCACAGGTCGGTACCATACAAGCCCACAGGTCGGTACCATACAAGCCCACAGGTCGGTACCATACAAGCCCACAGGTCGGTACCATACAAGCCCACAGGTCGGTACCATACAAGCCCACAGGTCGGTACCATACAAGCCCACAGGTCGGTACCATACAAGCCCACAGGTCGGTACCATACAAGCCCACAGGTCGGTACCATACAAGCCCACAGGTCGGTACCATACAAGCCCACAGGTCGGTACCATACAAGCCCACAGGTCGGTACCATACAAGCCCACAGGTCGGTACCATACAAGCCCACAGGTCGGTACCATACAAGCCCACAGGTCGGTACCATACAAGCCCACAGGTCGATACCATACAAGCCCACAGGTCGATACCATACAAGTCCACAGGTCGGTACCATATAAGTCCACAGGTCGGTACCATACAAGTCCACATGTCGGTACCATACAAGCCCACAGGTCGGAACCATACAAGCCCACAGGTCGGTACCATACAAGCCCACAGGTCGGTACTATACAAGCCCACAGGTCGGTACCATACAAGCCCACAGGTCGGTACCATACAAGCCCACAGGTCGAGTACCTACAAGCCCTGTGCTCTGGTACCATACAAGCCCACTAGGTCGGTACCATACAAGCACGAGGTCGGTACATACAAGCCCACAGTGTAGCGGTACCATACAAGGCCCTAGAGGTGGAACTTCGACGTGGACCATACAAAGCCCACAGGTCGAGTACTTTGTGGTATACAAGCCACTGGTCGGTGAGTACGGTGTAGAGCTCACAGGTCGGTACCATACAAGCCTGGTCGGTACTACAAGCCCACAGGTCGATACCTGCAAGCCACAGGTCGGTACCATACAAGTCCACGGTCGGTATCATACAAGTCCACTGGTCGGTACCATACAAGCCCACAGTGAGTCGGTTTTAACGATACAAGCCCACTGAGGTCGGTACCATACAAGCCCACAGGTGGTATTACGTAGTGATAGCTTCACTAGGTGGGGGTACTCTATACAAGTCGACAGGTCGGGGATACCATACACAAAACTACCACAAAATACTGAGATGAGCTGAGAGTGAGGAATTGACTTTTTAGTTGACTGGTATAGTTCTGTGGTT
>WNWK01000085.1:265000-267500 GCA_009830355.1 Cherax destructor | reverse complement strand
GTCACGGAATTATAACTTATATTCTCTTAACAGCTACTTCGTTGGAGAGCCAAACCGGAACGGGTCAGGTAAAGAGGAGCGCTGCGTAGCCATCAGGAAGGACTATGGCTATAAGTGGAGTGACGAGTACTGCTTCGATGAGAGACAGTGAGTGTCCAGCACTCAACCTCACTGCTGCATATATGTACCAGTGAAACACCAGTGAAACACCAGTGAAACCCCAGTGAAACACCAGTGAAACACCAGTGAAACACCAGTGAAACACCCTCTCTAGTGAAACACCAGTGAAACACCAGTGAAACACCCTCTCTAGTGAAACACCCTCTCTAGTGAAACACCAGTGAAACACCAGTGAAACACCCTCTCTAGTGAAACACCAGTGAAACACCCTCTCTAGTGAAACACCAGTGAAACACCAGTGAAACACCAGTGAAACACCCTCTCTAGTGAAACACCAGTGAAACACCCTCTCTAGTGAAACACCAGTGAAACACCCTCTCTAGTGAAACACCCTCTCTAGTGAAACACCCTCTCTAGTGAAACACCAGTGAAACACCCTCTCTAGTGAAACACCCTCTCTAGTGAAACACCAGTGAAACACCCTCTCTAGTGAAACACCAGTGAAACACCCTCTCTAGTGAAACACCAGTGAAACACCCTCTCTAGTGAAACACCAGTGAAACACCCTCTCTAGTGAAACACCAGTGAAACACCAGTGAAACACCCTCTCTAGTGAAACACCAGTGAAACACCCTCTCTAGTGAAACACCAGTGAAACACCCTCTCTAGTGAAACACCAGTGAAACACCCTCTCTAGTGAAACACCAGTGAAACACCCTCTCTAGTGAAACACCAGTGAAACACCCTCTCTAGTGAAACACCAGTGAAACACCCTCTCTAGTGAAACACCAGTAAACACCCTCTCTAGTGAAACACCAGTGAAACACCCTCTAGCACAGTGAAACACCAGTGAAACACCCTCTAGTGAACACCAGTAAACACCCTCTCTAGTGAAACACCAGTAAACCCCTCTCAGTGAAACACCAGTAAACACCCTCTCTAGTGAAACACCAGTGAAACACCCTGCTCTAATGAAACACCAGTGAAACACCTCTCTAGTGAAACACCAGTGAACACCCTACTTAGTCAGCACACCAGTTAGAACACCTCTTAGTAGTCCCAGCTGACTATCAGCAGTCAGCACCCTGCTCTAGCATCAGCTGAAACAGCAGTCAGACTACTGTCGCAGTGCAGCTACCAGTGAAATCACTACTATCAGCAGTCAGCTACTGTCAGCAGTCAGTAGCTCTCAGCAGTCAGCTACTATCAGCAGTCAGCTACTGTCAGCAGTCAGTTGCTCTCAGCAGTCAGCTACTATCAGCAGTCAGATACTGTCAGCAGTCAGTTGCTCTCAGCAGGCACCTATTGTCAGCAATCAGTTGCTCTCAGCAGTCAGCTACTATCAGCAGTCAGCTACTGTCAGCAGTCAGCTACTGTCAGCAGTCAGATACTGTCAGCAGTCAGCTACTGTCAGCAGTCAGCTACTGTCAGCAGTCAGCTACTATCAGCAGTCAGCTACTGTCAGCAGTCAGCTACTGTCAGCAGTCAGCTACTGTCAGCAGTCAGCTACTGTCAGCAGTCAGCTACTGTCAGCAGTCAGCTACTGTCAGCAGTCAGCTACTGTCAGCAGTCAGCTACTATCAGCAGTCAGCTACTGTCAGCAGTCAGCTACTGTCAGCAGTCAGCTACTGTCAGCAGTCAGCTACTGTCAGCAGTCAGATACTGTCAGCAGTCAACTACTGTCAGCAGTCAGCTACTGTCAGCAGTCAGATACTATCAGCAGTCAGCTACTGTCAGCAGTCAGCTACTGTCAGCAGTCAGCTACTGTCAGCAGTCAGCTACTGTCAGCATCAGCTACTATCAGCAGTCAGCTACTGTCAGCAGATCAGCTACTGTCAGCAGTCAGCTACTGTCAGCAGTCAGCTACTGTCAGCAGTCAGCTACTGTCAGCAGTCAGCTACTGTCAGCAGTCAGCTACTGTCGCAGTCAGCTACTGTCAGCAGTCACTACTGTCAGCAGTCAGACTACTGTCAGCAGTCAGCTACTGTCAGCAGTCAGCTACTGTCAGCATCAACTACTGTAGCAGTCAGTACTGTCAGCAGTCAGCTACTGTCAGCAGTCAGCTACTGTCAGCAGTCAGCTACTGTCAGCAGTCAGCTACTGTCAGCAGTCAGCTACTGTCAGCAGTCAGCTACTGTCAGCAGTCAGCTACTGTCAGCAGTCAGCTACTGTCAGCAGTCAGCTACTGTCAGCAGTCAGATACTATCAGCAGTCAGCTACTGTCAGCAGTCAGCTACTGTCAGCAGTCAGCTACTGTCAGCAATCAGCTACTGTCAGCAGTCAGCTACTGTCAGCAGTCAGCTACTGTCAGCAATCAGCTACTGTCAGCAATCAGCTACTGTCAGCAGTCAGCTACTGTCAGCAGTCAGCTACTGTCAGC
>WNWK01000085.1:255000-260000 GCA_009830355.1 Cherax destructor | reverse complement strand
TCAAGATAGTCATTAATCTTAGGTAGAAGTAGATAGTTTCCCTCGGTAGATTCCTCGGTGTGAAATTTAAAGTCCTCTACTATCTATATTTCCAATGTTTACTCTTAATACATGTACTCCTATATAATGTACTCACGTACAGGTCAAACAACACAGTCACCTTCTGTACTTCCTAAATCCCTATTGGAAAGAAATTGTATGAAATAAATTGACGATGGAAAAAAGAAATACAAATGCAGTATAATGTGGACGACGTTTCGCCCACACAATAGACTTCATTAAGTCACAAACAGATTCGTATTTATTGTTAATAATTCATGATAAGCGTTAAACCCATGTGGGTCACCCAGTGCAGGATGATTGAATCATCACTCACCAGCACAAGCAACCTCAACAGTGGCTTTTGCAACGTAGCTGAACCTACATAGCAACAGTTCATAAGTATGAAGGAGCACTGAGATAGGCCTACCGACCTACTTCTCATATATTTGCCCAACTTGTTTCCAAAGATATGTATCATTCATACAAATTATGTCTGTACGTATGGTATTAAAAATGGAAGATTGATACTCATAAGAAGAAGAAGCATCAGTCTGTGTTTTTCTTGCAATATTTGTTAGTATTAGCAGACCAGTTCCAGCCGCAGCCGCAGCCGCAGCCGCAGCCGCAGCCGCAGCTGCAAAAGTGAGCGACCTTCAACACATAACCTGCTACCAGTATGGCTAAGACTCCCCACATCAACACTCACCTGCTACCAGTATGGCGAAGACTCCCCACATCAACACTCACCTGCTACCAGTATGGCGAAGACTCCCCACATCAACACTCACCTGCTACCAGTATGGCGAAGACTCCCCACATCAACACTCACCTGCTACCAGTATGGCTAAGACTCCCACATCAACACTCACCTGCTACCAGTATGGCTAAGACTCCCCACATCAACACTCACCTGCTACCAGTATGGCGAAGACTCCCCATATCACCACTCACCTGCTACCAGTATGGCTAAGACTCCCCACATCAACACTCACCTGCTACCAGTATGGCTAAGACTCCCCACATCAACACTCACCTGCTACCAGTATGGCTAAGACTCCCCACATCAACACTCACCTGCTACCAGTATGGCTAAGACTCCCCACATCAACACTCACCTGCTACCAGTATGGCTAAGACTCCCACATCAACACTCACCTGCTACCAGTATGGCGAAGACTCCCCACACCAACACTCACCTGCTACCAGTATGGCTAAGACTCCCCACATCAACACTCACCTGCTACCAGTATGGCGAAGACTCCCACATCAACACTCACCTGCTATCAGTATGGCGAAGACTCCCCACATCAACACTCACCTGCTACCAGTATGGCGAAGACTCCCACATCAACACTCACCTGCTACCAGTATGGCGAAGACTCCCCACATCAACACTCACCTGCTACCAGTATGGCTAAGACTCCCACATCAACACTCACCTGCTACCAGTATGGCGAAGACTCCCACATCAACACTCACCTGCTACCAGTATGGCGAAGACTCCCCACATCAACACTCACCTGCTACCAGTATGGCGAAGACTCCCACATCAACACTCACCTGCTACCAGTATGGCGAAGACTCCCCACATCAACACTCACCTGCTACCAGTATGGCTAAGACTCCCCACATCAACACTCACCTGCTACCAGTATGGCGAAGACTCCCACATCAACACTCACCTGCTATCAGTATGGCGAAGACTCCCCACATCAACACTCACCTGCTACCAGTATGGCGAAGACTCCCCACATCAACACTCACCTGCTACCAGTATGGCGAAGACTCCCCACATCAACACTCACCTGCTACCAGTATGGCTAAGACTCCCACATCAACACTCACCTGCTACCAGTATGGCGAAGACTCCCCACATCAACACTCACCTGCTACCAGTATGGCGAAGACTCCCCACATCAACACTCACCTGCTACCAGTATGGCGAAGACTCCCCACATCAACACTCACCTGCTACCAGTATGGCGAAGACTCCCCACATCAACACTCACCTGCTACCAGTATGGCTAAGACTCCCCACATCAACACTCACCTGCTACCAGTATGGCGAAGACTCCCCACATCAACACTCACCTGCTACCAGTATGGCGAAGACTCCCCACATCAACACTCACCTGCTACCAGTATGGCGAAGACTCCCCACATCAACACTCACCTGCTACCAGTATGGCGAAGACTCCCCACATCAACACTCACCTGCTACCAGTATGGCGAAGACTCCCCACATCTGGTGTATAGTGAGAGGTGTAGGTGGATGGTGACCATCCTCCTGGCCTGGTGGAAGACTGCATATACTGCCGTTGTTGACACTTCTCCTGACCAACTGCTCCACCCAACCTCTCTCCTGCAGCTGACTCAACCTGTCTTACAAGATATCCCACTTAGTCTCCACCTCAACCTGTCTTACAAGATATCCTACTTAGTTTCCACCTCAACCTGTCTTACAAGATATCCGACTTAGTCTCCACCTCAACCTGTCTTACAAGATATCCCACTTAGTCTCCACCTCAACCTGTCTTACAAGATATCCCACTTAGTCTCCACCTCAACCTGTCTTACAAGATATCCTACTTAGTCTCCACCTCAACCTGTCTTACAAGATATCCGACTTAGTCTCCACCTCAACCTGTCTTACAAGATATCCCACTTAGTCTCCACCTCAACCTGTCTTACAAGATATCCTACTTAGTCTCCACCTCAACCTGTCTTACAAGATATCCCACTTAGTCTCCACCTCAACCTGTCTTACAAGATATCCTACTTAGTCTCCACCTCAACCTGTCTTACAAGATATCCGACTTAGTCTCCACCTCAACCTGTCTTACAAGATATCCCACTTAGTCTCCACCTCAACCTGTCTTACAAGATATCCGACTTAGTCTCCACCTCAACCTGTCTTACAAGATAGATTTAAGTTCCTAGTGGATGGAATAACCACCAGAAAACAAAACAAACGCTTAATACACAAATAATCCTCACATAGTAGAGGAACTTACGACAACTTTTCGTCGCTAAGAGGTCGTCGTAACGACGAAATGTCGTCGTAAGCGCCTCTCTCCTATGTGTGGGTTATTTGTGTATTGTTCCAGTCGTGGTATTGTGCCTTTTTGTACTTAATTAACACTTACGTTAAAAATAAAATCAACAAAATATTATTAGTTTCAGAAGAGAATGAACATCTGGTTCATATTTACCATAACTGGGTATTTTAAAGACAAGTATATTTAAACGGTGGTATATAACTACAAGCATATTAGTAACACACTATATGTGGTTTATTATATTCTATTGAGTCGGTCGGCGAAACGTCGTCTCAATGAAATTATATAAACTGCATATTGTATCTTGTAGTATCTCAAAATACGTTTCATCCATATGAGGGCTGTATTGTGCTTTTTATCCACAGTGGGGCTGTATTATGCTTGGTGTTACTCCACAGTGGGGCTTTATTATGCTTTATTATGCTGTGTGTGACCCACACGGGTCACACACAGCACGAGCATGGGCTGTTAATGTCCAATGCTGGTAAACAAACAACAGCAGGAGGGGGGAGGAGGAAAGAGAGAGAAGAATGGTCACCAGAAGTTGAGATGGTTAGTGAGGTTCGATCCTTTCTTCATGACCATCGTGTAGGAGTGAGTGACGATGTTCTCACGAGGACTGAAGAACTCGCAGCCACCAGACTCGGAGAAGCTCTCGGCGACCATCATCTCCCCGGTAAGCACATCGCACACACCTGCACACAAGGGTCATACAGTAACACAAACCATAGATCTTGGTTAGAAACTCTAATCATCTAATGAATCATAAGTAAACGAAGAATCATTGCTTCACCATCAACGAGGTACAGGAGTGGAACAGCGAGGTACAAGAGTGGAACAGCGAGGTACAAGAGTGGAACAGCGAGGTACAAGAGTGGAACAGCGAGGTACAAGAGTGGCACAGCGAGGACAGTGGCACAGCGAGGAGAGTGGCACAGCGAGGACAGTGGCAGCGCACTTCGTAGAGGACTCACCTGCGAACTTCCCCTGAGCGATGTCGTAGCGAGAAGCGAAGCAGTCTGGGAAGACACCCTCTGACCCAGACAGTAGTTTCTTGTAGAGCTTCACCTCAGCCGTCTGACCCGACACCAGGTCAGGTGGAGAGAGAGAGAGAGAGGTCAGAAGCCATACACCGGGTTATATTAAAAAAATGGGTCAGCAGGCAAGGAACAAGGTTAAGGAAAAAATACAGTCACGAGGTACAACTACTACCACTGCTATTACTACTGCACACTACTACACCACAACACCACTACTACTACTTAATATACCACCTACTACTTCTACTACTGACAAGAAAAATAATATTAATATTAATAATAACTTATTATTGTTATTATTAATAATACTGTTATTGTTTTTATTATTATTATTATTAGTAGTAGTAGTAGTAGTAGTAGTAGCAGTAGTAGTAGTAGTAGTAGTAGTAGTAGTAGTAGTAGTAGTAGCAGTAGCAGTAGTAGCAGCAGCAGCAGCAGCAGCAGCAGCAGCAGCAGCAGCAGCAGCAGCAGCAGCAGCAGCAGCAGCAGCAGCAGCAGCAGCAGCAGCAGCAGCAGCAGCAGCAGCAGCAGCAGCAGCAGCAGCAGCAGAGCAGCAGCAGCAGCAGCAGGCAGCAGCAGCAGCAGCAGCAGCAGCAGCAGCAGTAGCAGCAGAGCAGCAGCAGCAGCAGCAGCAGCAGCAGCAGCAGCAGCAGCAGCAGCAGCAGCAGCAGCAGCAGCAGCAGCAGCAGCAGCAGCAGCAGCAGCAGCAGCAGCAGCAGCAGCAGCAGCAGCAGCAGCAGCAGCAGCAGCAGCAGCAGCAGCAGCAGCAGCAGCAGCAGCAGCAGCAGCAGAGCAGCAGCAGCAGCAGCAGCAGCAGCAGCAGCAGCAGCAGCAGCAAACAGCAGCAGCAGCAGCAGCA
>WNWK01000085.1:212500-252500 GCA_009830355.1 Cherax destructor | reverse complement strand
ATATATATATATATATATATATATATATATACTATATATATATATGCATATATATAATGTATGTGTGTGTTGTGTGTATGCAGTAGTGAAGTCTGCTCCACCTTCTTTCACTACAAACTTTGTATGTGTCTTGTGTAATTATATTAAACAATGACATCATGAAGAGTGTAACCCAGGTACTCACACGCCTGTAGGAGGGCGCCCCACACGTGGAGGAATATGTAGGTGAAGGAGATAGTGGTCCTCCTGGGGAGATGTTCTTGAAGGGGTTAAAGGAGCCTTCGACTCCTGTAGTGAACCACACTGCTGCTGTAGTCACGACTAGACTCACCAGCACCATCACCCACACCTGTGTAATGAGTGACACATACACCATCACCCACACCCGTATCACTATACACACACCTGTGTAATGAGTGACACAATCACCCACATCAACAGGAACTACACCTGTGCAACGAGACATGCTCCTACACCTGCGGTGTAAGGAATACGATATTATACCCATAAATGAGTGAAGAAATATGAAACTGGTTAATGGGGTTTAAACCCTATCTACTACACGAGAGTCATCAAGGTTGCTTGTCACCTCTTCACCACCAGTCAAGAATACTTTAATACCTAAAATAAACATTAAAGTAAGCTTTCAGGTGTCTAGTATACACTGGGACATACACTCTTCCAGTGGGTGAAGTATTATACAAGATCTTCTCATGGATGGAGATGTATTATACAAGATCTAGTAGATAGAGATGTATTGTATAACAGCTTCTCGTAGATGAAGTATTATACAAAGTATAGAGGTAGTTACCTTGGGTTGATAGAGCCTGACGAAGTCACCAAGACTGTACGAGCCTCTGGGTCTGGCCAGGTACAAACGGTGAGGGAGAACGAAGATAGTAACTGGGAAATCTGCTACTTGGGTTCGCTGGTGGGACACAGCGAAGGGACCCAGGGCCATGTCCACCTCCTAGCAAACACCAATAACCTTCATGCATCAACAGACGTATAGTGAAGGGGCAGAAAATGCAAATAACGAGCAATTACGTTATTAATACATCTAAGCACAATATGATCAGACAGAAAATATTCAAAGAACGGGCTGTGGCAAGAACATAATTGTTCTGTGAATTGTTTCACCATAATAATGTAACTTTTTAGTCTGCATAAGTGATATTTCGTAAAGGTTATCGTTCCCACTTCACCCTAAGAGACCAGGTCACATCTGGCAGTGATTCTGGCTCCAAGTGTCTCGTAATGGAGGTCTCGTTGTCATGTTTGCCAGCATTAGTAATGTTCGCTGCGTAGCAAAGCCTCATTTGTGTGTGTGTTTCTACAGTATATAACTCGTTGTCTCAGACTAGGTCTCCAAGTTAAACGTTGCTTCAGTAAAGGTTTTCATAAAGCAGCATTGTCTGTCTGTCTGTCTGTCTGGTCTGTCTGTGTCTCTCTGTGGTCTGTTTGTTTTCGTAGTTTTTAGAGTATAACAAACATGCAAGTGCAGTCACAACACCTACCACCGTCCTGTCATCTCAGGTGGAATGACCTGTCCCAGAACACCACCTGCCTCTGAATCATTCCCAACATTCCGTTCCACGACCCATTAGCGTCAGCCACGCCCCATAACCCATCAGCAGGACGCACAATATCAAACCTAAGAAGAACACATAGTAAACAAAACAGCATTTCCTGACCTCTAATATTAAAACATTACACACTCACACAAACTATGAAAACGAGTTAATATTAATACGGAGTCACTAATAGGTAACTCCTAATAGGTTATAATTAATGGGTCGTTAGTAATTGGTCACTACAGATAGGTCAATACGCACCTGAGACTCATTTTATCTAAGATGATCAGCAGGAGGTCCCACATGATACCAGAGTACACAGGAGCTCCACGACCGTCACAGCTGATCAGGAAATATGGCTGCCACTGATAAAGTGATCAGAAATAGTAAAATAGTGAATGATATGGATATTAAGTTTATTAGCGTTTATGAATCAAATTTCTGCTTGCCATTATTTTATCTTGTCATCAGCTGCTGCTACTGTCTAATCTATCATCAACTTCTGCCTCTGAACCCGCCACTGCACAAAATTTTGGGAGAAAAGGCCCAGTCATTTCTGTCATTTCAGAATTCATTACCACCCACTAACCTTGAAATGAGTTGGGTAAGAGTATTAGCTCTGAGTGAGCTTAAGGTAGGATAACAGCTCTTAACCTGTATGAACAGAGGTTGAATAACAGTTCTTGGCCTGTAAATTATACTAAACAAAGTCTTACATTTGGTAGCCTTACCGTTTCTGCTGCAATTCTGATGACAGGACGATGTTCAGAACGACTCTCCTGTCCAGTGTGAGCTGTCAGTCTTGCTGTTGTTGTTGAGCTCCTTGCCGTTGCTCCCGTTGTTGCTCTTGTTGGAAGGAGGTTTCCGCCTACCTCTCTTGAAGGCTTCCAGTCTATCTCTGCTGTGGCTGCCACCGCCCAGAGGGTCAACACCAGGACTAATCCCTCATACCACCTACGACACGCGATGATATATCATGACACCTGTAACACACACACTGGCACTCCTGCAACACGCTAACACACCTGCAGCGCACAGCAACACACGTGGAATGGGGATAAACACACCTGGAACACAATTTCTTTAATAAAATTACAAAATTGGGTCTTGTTCAGTGCAGTAGCAACACCGTCCTTGATTCCTGGAAAACACTCCAGGACTAAAAATTTGATGACCATCAGAAGAAACATTCTCCAGTTATCATACGGATTCTAACAATTTCAAGTTTTATACGGTAATTTAATAGTGACAAATTTGCGGCACATTAAACAAGGAAACTATCCTGGCCATGAGATGCATCAGTCATTATATATTGAAGCCGTTCACAAGAGAAGGACTCATTTATATTTAACATGATTGAAAAGGAATCAATATTTCACACTATTCCACACATAAATTGATCAGATATACATCTACACACTTGAATATTCCTCTCTGTCGTAGTTGAATTACTAGACATCTTTCTTGAATGTTTGAAGTTCCATCACTCAGGATTTAGGAAGCTATCCCAGTCGTTCCAGGATGCTGGGAATGAGCTGATTAAGTTTGGTCATAGGTCATCTTCACGTGCCATTTGTTCCTAGAATCTGGTCTTAGTTACCGTACACCAGAGTTGAAAATTCGAAACCAGTCGAATGAGGTTTTCTCTTGATATGAACGATATAATAAAAGAAAGGTGTAATGCGAACAACAAAATCTGGCAACCCCTTAAACATCCCCCATCGGGGTGACCTAATTAATTCTTTATATGTTTCTTATAACATCATGTAGGTATTTTATACCATTTTCACTCCACCTGTTACTTACCTCCACGTCTTCATAAGAGGAGTTGCTCGGCGGCAAGATCGTGTAATAACATAGGAAATGATGACTACTGTACTGTACCAACTGCCCCGTGCCAGGATAGGACCTGACACTCATCCATTACTACAGCACATAACTGACTAGCCTGTATTTTAAAGCTATCTAAGGTATTAGCTTCAGTACCTCTACAGTTTGATCCACTCAACAATAACTATTGTTAAACCCATATTTTCCAATTCTTGTTAAGTCTGAATTTTCTAACTTTAATTCACTCTTTTTAGTTCTTGTGTAGGTATCCTCAGCACCCTGTTTATACTTCCTTCATGTATACTTGACTTCCAAGTGTATACCTCTAAATATATGTGCAGGTGGGGTAGCCAATGGCCCTGAAGTGGACCACGGCAGCGGTGACCACTGGCTTGCTTATATTGGACTCAGTGGTCCAAGTGTTACAATGGTGGACCACGGCAGCGGTGACCACTGGCTTACCTGTTCTGGACTCCGTGGTATGACTACCTCACCAGTCACCTGGGCGTCCAGTAGTAGACTGACACCTCACCTGTTCACCTGGACGTCCAATAGTAGTCTGACACCTCACCTGCTCACCTGGTCGTCCAATAGTAGTCGGCACGTCACCTACTCACCTGGACGTCCAATAATAGTCTGACACGTCACCTGCTCACTTGGGTGTCCAATAGTGGTCTGACACCTCACCTGCTCACCTGGTCGTCTGATAACAGCGTTCCGTCACCTAACGTTCCCTCATATCTGACCATCGTCATGACTGCTTCATGGAACATTAAACACCTTACAAACCTCAGACATTTGAAGGCCTTATTACTGATTCTATGTTTAAAAGTTTCAGACACTCTATCCGTTCAGCATATATGCATATTTTAAGATCTGCATAGCATTAAGAGCTTCAAACTGATGCGCATTTGTGTCTTACAACCGTGTCTTACACATTTATTAACCTTTTCACAAAGGTACTTGAGACAGTAGACCAAAATAAAGAAGACATGGATTTCAGGAAGGCTAATGATATAGTATCACACAGATACTGATGATAGTAGCAGCACAATGTATAATAAGGTATAAAAAGGACCCCAATGGAAATAAGTCACTCTGACTTTTTGGGTTATCCTAGGTTCTCTACACATATGCTGCTATGTATGATAATGTATGTAAATGTATTTGTGTATACCTGAATAAACTTACTTACTTACTTACTTAACAGGAGGAAAAATTATCTCCAGGATCAAGGCCTAGCTGACCGATTGGCAACAGTTTACATAGAGTCATAAGTAATGGTGTTCCGTTACCAGTGGCGTTTCACGGGGATCAGTATTGAGTCCCATGCTATTTACACTATACATAAACGACATAAACGAGGGAATAAATAGGGTTAAAAGCAAAGTTTGCTGATTACATTAAAACAGGCCAAGCAATAACTTCTAATGAATACATTAGGTAGCTACAAGTGACGTGGATAAGTTGATAATGTAGTCGGGAAATGAGTAGATGCAGTTTAATGTGAACAAATGCAAGATGCTATTCTTGAAAATAGGAAACAGCCATGGCACTTATAAATTAGATCAAATAGATTTCAACAAAGTGAATGCAAGAAAGGCTTAGGAGGTCTGGTCAACAGGAATTTAAAGCCAAGACAACAGTGCATAAGTGTTCGTAATAAAGCTAATAGAATTCTTGGCTTCATATCAGGAAGCATAAATAACAGAAGTCCTTAAGTTATACTTCAACTTTATATAGGCCAGCAATAACAGCCTGGTTGATCGGATCCTGATCCTCCACGAGGCCTGGTCTCAGACAGAGCCGCGGGGGCGTTGACCCCCGAAACTCTCTCCAGGTATACTCCAGGTATATCCTTGGTAAATCTTTATTTAGATTATGCTGCGCAGTTCTGATCTCAATTTCATAGAATGGACATAAATCCGCCGGAAAACATTCAAAGAAGGATGACAAAATTGATCCCATGGATCAGAAGAAATCCTCCCTTCAGGGATCCGCTGAAGGCACTGAATTTCCACTCTCAGAAAGGGCGTAGAATCAGCGGGGATATGACTGAGGTGTACAAATGGAAGACAGGGGTAAATGGAACATAAATAACGCATAACTCAATGACAATATCTAAGAGAGGACTCGCAACAATGGGTTAAAGTTTGAGAGATACATGAGTGTGGGTGCACCTTCCTAGCATGGGTCAGTAACACTGCTGCAGTGTTCTCCTGTTCTTGTATGTTATTCAGCACCGGACTTGGTGAAAATTCGAACCTCCGTCCGCTAAACGAAAGACAGATACGATTCCTAACTTTACTCTCCTTATCTAACAGTGCAGTTAACCGAGAATTACTACACTTAACTGTGCTACATGAAAAAATACAGTATAAGCGAAAGCTACAATAAATCTTCTCTACACAAAACATACGAAAATTACCTATGAATTGTTACACTTGACATGTTTACAACTAACATAATAAATCTTCTACTCACAAAACATAAGAAAATTGCCTTATGGATTGTTACCCCTGGCGGATGTGTACAGAGGTAACTGAGCAGCTGGAAGCCTTCACACGCGATATGAAAACACTTATCTAATTTATTCCTTGATTAATATTCTTGGAATTGCCTTCAGAGTGTTATGGAAGTGGAACCTATATGCTACTGAAGGACTTCTTAGTGTCTAGTACAAGCAACACGAGCCTCACTGATTTACTTTTCTCAAGTTTGAACGTTGGTTTGCGTGAGGCTAACAGTGACAGCCTGGTTCATCAAGCCCTGATCCACCGCGAGGCCTGGTCATGGACCGGGCCGCGGGGGTGTTGATTTCTCCACGTATACTCCAGGTAAATCTGATTACTTTCCCATTTGTAAGGAACTGAATGATGTTAATGTTATAATAATAATTATATAATAATAATAAAATAATAATAATAATAATAATAATAATAATAATAATAATAATAATAATAATAATAATAATAATAATAATAATAATGCAATACTGAGAATTACTCTCAACTTTCTCTGGTAATCCCTAAGGTTTATTATTAAGAAGTGTTCGCTCTTAGACAGTGTCGATAATTATATCGACGTGGTCCTCCCTCCTCCAGCTAAGGATTTCCTTGATATTTTCAAGGTGTGCATCAGTTTCAAGTGAAAATTATGGCGTAGGCAATACTTCTGGGATGGTCAGGGGTTCAGCGCTTATGGAACACTGGGAGGTGAGACTGAACCTGTTCATCCCGGGATATTCACAGCCTGACAGACACACACTGGCTTAATCTAACTCAAAGTCAATAGAAGCTAGATAGGGTTCAGTCGCTTTGAGGTCCGAGAAAGGTATCCCCAAATCCCCCAACCCTCTCTACCTTAGGTCACCCAAAAGAATCAACACAGTTTGGTGTAAGCTTCTATTGTACATAGTTAAATATTAGTAATGAAGATTTGTAGTCAATAATACGTACACGGAAGACTTATGCATGGGAGAGGTTGTGTGAGGTGTTACCTCATTGAATGAAGTGTTACCTCACTGAGTGAGGTGTTACCTAATTAAGAGAGGTGTTACCTAACTCAGTATTATATATATATATATATATATATATATATATATATATATATATATATATATATATATATATATATATATATATATATATATATATCTGGTTTGCCACCTGCAGCAATCCAGGGGGGCCTCAGGCAACTCATCAATCATAGAACGTCTACTCAAAACTCTGCTTGTCCGTGTAACAACGTGTGTCTTGGTTGCTAGTGTTGCCAGAATACTTGCTGACGGAACCAGCACACCTGCTGACGGAACGAACACACCTGCTGACGGAACGAACACACCTGCTGACGGAACGAACACACTTGCTGACGAAACCAGCACACCTGCTGGTGTGGCCATGCCACCTGTCTTCGAATAATGAAACTTGTATAGAATTCCTGATGCTGATCGACTAAGAAGAATAAGCGGGCATTTTTCATGTCCTGACTTATATAATGACACTCCATAATGTTTCCAATGACCTGAATCTCTGATACATGATAAAACATTGTCTGGAATTCGATTTTCAACTTTGTGACCGACATGACGACCTAATACGAGAGTGAGGAAGACTCATGGTATGTGAGGGTTGGTAACATTGATGACAGAACACACAAACCAAAGGCACCTTCGTAATCCCTGAAATATTTGTCAGAATCTTCCTCCTTAAAATGATGTATTACGCCTCTACCTAACAAGTTACTACGACTACTACAACTAACATGGGCTACGAGGCGTAGGGCTTGCTTTAACAGGTGGTTAACAGGTGAGAGGCAGCCTTAATGATCCCCGTGCAGTTGATAGGCTTTAAACCCCATTAACCAAACAACCAAGTGAAAAGAGTTGATTTTAGAAGTGATCCTTGTGATACTCCAGTGTTTGCTATCCTAGTAACTCTGATGGTTATAATATTAACCATGATTTTTAAAGAGGTGGAGGGGTAAGCCTGCGGAAGTTCTCGGTCAGATGACCAAATACTCCAGCTGTGGGTCATAATTTGACTAAGACCCGCGTCACAAAACATTGTCCTGTTTCCTGACAAACATTATACCTACCATCCAGTGTTTACATGAGACACTGTCTAGTATGAACACTCTGGAGGTTCTGTTGGTGAATTACGTCACCAAGCAGTTGAGAGAGTCTAGCCCCTTGAGAGGACACAACCCACATGCGTTTAGCACAGCTGTTTTGCAACCCCCTTCGGTCCTTGTTAACTTTGGTTACTCTGGTATATTATCCACCGTCAGGATTCCGTAAGCAGACGGGGAGGTGGGATGCTGTCAGAGGCACCTTTGAGGTCGTCTTACAGATCAATTTAAACCTGGTTTATGACAAGTGATGAGAGGATGTCACGTTCTAAGCATGGTATATTTGCTCCCAGGCTGACCACTGAACTCTGAAGCCCACGCTGAACAATGGTGTGAGATTCTTCTTTTAAAAGTTATGTAGAATGTGAGTTTATAATAGTCGTCCCATGACAACCTAGGCTATTATTATTATTATTATTATTATTATTATTATTATTATTATTATTATTATTATTATTATATTATTATTATTATTATTATTATTATATTATTATTATTATTATTATTACATTCATGAGGGGAGCTCTAAATCCATAGGGATCATACAGCACCTTGGAGAACTGAAGGCAATCAGGTTCGATCCAATGAAGGTCAGGTAATTTTCCTGGATCAAGAGGCTCTCCTCTTCATTTATACACCGTAGGTAATATAATATACAAGTAGATAATATTTAATATATCCTTGTTAGTGTACAGGAGACACGTAGGCCTAACCTTCAGGCAGTAGATAGGCTTGAAACTTAACACGCCAACTTGGTGAACAAAATCCCATCATTAATTTTTCATCAAAAAATTTATTCAGTGCGAAGTAAATCTGATATATAATACAAAATTAAAACTGACAATACATCTAGTCAATACTTTTTTTTTTACATAAATATTCTTATAAAAAATAATTCACATGTCTTTGACCAGAAAAATAGTGCATATGTTAGAGATATATTAAAATTTTACAGTAAAGGTCAGTCTTGTATACTCCAGCAGTGGTTAACTATGCTATTAAGATGGTTAAAGCAGGTGATTATCACAGAGTAATTATCCAGTAATAACCTCGTTGGGGAATTAGCTGGTTATTTAAGACATTTATGTGAGAGTCATGGTAAAGGAAATTTATAACTCATATACAGTAGTAAAAAATGGTAGGTGATGTAGACACGTAATTGGGAAAAGGCAAAGTACAACAAACCTCAGGACATTTTACTGCAAATATTTTGATCTTTTGACCTTTGGAAACAAATGTCCTAGTGTCTGCATTCTGGGCCTTTTTCAAACTATAATCATTATATATATATATATATATATATATATATATATATATATATATATATATAGTATATATATAAAATTTACATAAATCATGCATGAGTGATTTAAGACACTGATAAAACGTATCACAAAGAACTTTATATACACCATAGTTATCACTTTTCCATGATGAGCTTAAAATAGAATACACACATTTGTTCCTCATATACACCTTAATTTAATGTCCATCTTCTGTAACAGAATCGTAGTCTGTTCTCATCTATTCTTAGATACGACACATTTCTGATCTGGTTTTTTCCCTTCCTCACTTTTTATATTCTCATTGCTACTCTACACATTTTTTTAAATCTAAAGAAGAATTTCCAAGGTACGTGGATTTGAAAACTCAAGACTCATAAATGGAACCGTAAATAAGTGTGGTTGACTTAGCAAGCAGTTGTGTACACTGCTTTAGTCTCTCTAACACATAGAGTGCTCTAACATGATGCGTTAACCTCCAGACCTGACCCCCAGAGTAAACACTCATGTTTAGTTAAGAGATATTTGACCCCCAGAGTAAACACTCATGTTTAGTTAAGAGATATTTGACCCCCAGAGTAAACACTCATGTTTAGTTAAGGACATTTAATTTACATCAATATTATATTTGTAACAAAGCTAACATAGGAGCCTAACATAATCTTCTCAAAATGTATATAAAGTAAAATAAATGAATTTAAATAAACTGTCAAAGAAACTTACATTTAGACACTTTTTTTACACCAATGTTTAATATCAACATAAACCATAATTTTTAATGGAAACTTTGGAATTTCCTAAAAATTCATGGAAAAAAATAAAAATAAATAAACTAAATGATTATAACTATGACCATAATTTTTAAAGGGGTGGACCGGTAAGCCAGCGGAAGGCCTCGGTCAAATGACCAAAAGTTCCAACGGCGGGTCATCTGACTTAAAACCCGCGTCAGGAAACACTCGTCCTGTTTCCTGACAAACCTTACCTAACCTAACCCAAAGAAAACAAAATTAAAATACTGGGTTATATGAATTACGAGAGTCTTCCATGCTGGGTCAAGCCTAAAGGTCAACTTGTGAAAAAGTACACAGTAGAAATTTTGTTTTCAAGCAGCGGGATTAATAATTAACAACTCTGAACACTTAATAATTTTTCGAGTGCATTGTCTTTGTACCTACAATGTTTGTGTATGGGTGTTAAAGGCACGCTTAACATCACAGTATTATATCTTTATTATATATGGCTCTCACCATATTATATCATACTTTTGTAATATATGGCTCTCACCATGCAAAGAATGGTAAAAAAAATGTTATGTGATACGACAAGTTGTTGGGAAAAACAAATGCAAACACCAAGACATTTCATTGTAAACAATTCGGTCCTGGGACCTCTGGAGTGACCAAGGTTCCCAGGACCGAAATATCTCCAAAAAAATGTCCTAGTGCTTGCACTCTGTGTCTCTTCCAGCATGCTAATAATAAATTGCAACTGAATATAAATATATAATTATATATATATATATATATATATATATATATATATATATATATATATATATATATATATATATATATATCACAGTGTATATATGCTGAGAGCTTACTTTCATCACGATATCCTTTATTGGTGGTGAAAAATTAATATACAGCCTTAATGACCATTCCAAAATTGATAAACTTTAAACCCAATATACCAACCTTCACATAGAAATTATGGAGACAATTCTCTTTGTTTATCATAAAGACTGCTCCTCGGCGGGATTCAGGAATTATTTTATATTTTATGATACGGACCAGTAATCTACACTACGGAATAAACAGTTATTTTTTTTGCACCAATTGTTGTTTTGGGAGATATTAGCAAAAGTAATACCTTTATGCAACACAGCAGGGCCAATCAGCGCATAGTATTGAGTCGTGTTGACAAGCTCAGCCAATCACAGCGAAAGTAAACAAAGAGGCGCCATTTACATTTCTTAATAATATTAATAATGAGAGGAGTTCTTGTAAATTCACGTTTTACGAAATATTTCAACATAATTTAGCCCGCTGCAATGCGAGTACCATTCAATATTCTTTTACTGTTAGGCTAGGCTAACTCATGTTAGGCTAAACTATCTTAAACTATAATTTATCACCAAAATTCACCGAAGAGCAACAGTCAATTGGTTTTATTAAGTTCGAGAAAAAACATTAATATTGGTTCGTCTGGAAGGAGTCCTGTTTGCCCAGGACACACTTGACCCCGGCCAGCTCTTTGACTTTACACTGGTCAGTGTCCCAGCGGTGTGTGCACATCAGGAGGTCAGACTCGTCCCCGTGACACTGGAACTTGTCCAACTTGACCTCCGGGATGGATGGGTCGTTGTAAAACTCACTGGTGGGCTGTGCTTCCTCCACCCTGTGTTTACGTAGTATATATAAGTCTTCATAATGAACAGACAAATTAGAAATGTATTTGTTATGTGTATAGCACATGTGTAATGTTTAGATTTGTTGAGGAAACGTTTTGCCAAGTAGGGGGTTATTAGCCCTATACAAAGTTTGTTGAAAACAAGTCTTAAATGGTGAAGCAGAGGTCAGATGATGCAGAGAGTAGTCAGGTGAGGCGGAGAGAGGTCAGGTAAAGCAGTGAGAAGCCAGGTGAAGCAAAGAGAGGTAAGGTAAAGTAGAGAGATCAGGTGAAGCAGTGAGAGGTCAAGTCATGTAGAGGTAGAGAGTGGTACGTGAACTGGGCCATGATGTCACCTAACTGTAGACTTGTCGACGTGAAATTATCTTAACAAGTAAATCAAAGATGATGAATCCCCTGAGCCTTGTACTCATAGGTTAGATTCTGTTACCATGCTGCTTCTGAACAACTCAGCCTCTGTATTTCGTCATCCCAGTTCATGAGATGCCCGTGTATGGTACAGTGTAGCACTGCTGCACACATGCTTATATTCCTTTAATTCATTGTTCCCGGGTTTTAGATGTCTCACCTATTATACTTTCTCGCATTCTGCACAAGGGAGTATATTCTAATTAGCTTCTTTTTGATGAAATTCCTAATGGTGGAGCATGTTGTCACGTTGAGGCTGTTACTAGCTGCAACTTTATAGATGGTGAATTATATAGTGAACTTAATACTTTTGATGGTGCTAAGAATGTAGTGAATGTTTAGTCTCTTATGGATGGTAAGATGTGTGGTGCCTTGAGGTGCTCCATGTAAAAGTTATGTAGATGAGTTCCCGAGGCAGACACACCTTACCAGCCATCCAAAGTTGGAAAGTAAAATTGGACTAAGTTTTGATTTCTCCTGGGACCAGAGGGACCTAAACTTGGTTTAGTTTTATTACCAATTTATGGATTAGTTGAGGAATAAGAGAATGAGTAATAAAAGAGGCAAGAACACTCAGTGTACGTACACTACTTGAGATGTTTGACCAAAGAGGTTCTTGCAGACCACCATGGCTTCCTCCTGGCCCCAGTCAGAGTCCTTACACACTGAGCTGTTCTGTTGTCGTAGTATGTCGTACACAACCACCTGCCCAGTCGCCACTATATTGCCATCCACCACCTCCTGCTTCATGTTGCCCAGGTGGAGACTTGAAAGATCTGAAAATGTTTAATAGATAGATGAGTGCAGTTATGTAGCTTGTTTTGCTATTAATAAGGTAAGATTCAGCCTCCAGTACCCCTCGCACTGAATGACCCACACGGGCGACCACTTCAAGAATAAAAATCTGAAAAATAATACACGATATGGATATAAAATGCACATTTATTGGGCCAAAAAGAATTGAGCCTTTTTTGGTTTCTTTTTATGATTTAATGTAAATTGATGATGCACTGCTTAAGGATCTCGGTAAGAAAACAATTATATAGTCAAACTTAGAAGGACGAGGTCAAATGTTTGACCAGAAGCCACATAAACTTAGTTACATCATTCCTGAGACACATGTTCACGGGACGCCACAAACACGAGACACAACAAACATGGACACAACAAACATGGGACCCAACAAACATGGACCCAACAAACAAGGGACACAACAAACAAGGGACACAACAAACAGGTTATCATAATACAGATGTGTACTATTAGCTGACTAGTTCTTACCTAGCTTGATGGTGAGTCCAGAAGCCTCGTGGAGCATGGAGGTGCTCGGCTTGTTTGCCGAATTTTTCAGAGAATTTAGAAGGCTGTTCATCTGGGTTTGATCTAAATTGTCGAATCCTGAAGATGCTTGATTTGTTCCATCTGTTCCAGCTGAGAACGCACTGATAAACCACCTGCCGTAGCTGATGCATTAGCACCCCGAGTTGACTGATTTCCACCCATTCCACCAGCTGGTCCACTTCCTACCCCACCTCCAGTTGATGAATTGAAGTTCCCACCTCCAGTTGATCTACTCCGATTAGTTCCCCCATTTGATCCACCCCGATCCGATCCCCCATTTGATCCACTCATACCCCAGCCTGATCCACCCCATCCTGAACCATCTCCTGATCCATCCCCACTCCATCCTGGACCATATCCTGATCCATCCCCACTCCATCCTGGACCATATCCTGATCCATCCCCACTCCATCCTGGACCATATCGTGATCCATCTCCACTCCATCCTGATCCACTCCAGTCTCCTGATCCACTCCAACCTCCTGATCCACTCCATCCACCTGGTCCACCATATCCACCTGGTCCACCATCTCCACCATATCCACCTGGTCCACCATATCCACCTGGTCCACCATATCCACCTGGTCCTCCAGATCCACCCCATCCTCCTGGTCCTCCTGCTCCGAATGCTCCGCCTCCAAATACTCCATCCTCCCTCCTCCTCCTCCAGGTCCACCGAAGGCTCCTCCTCCTCCTCCAGGTCCACCGAAGGCTCCTTGCACTCCTGGACATGAGCACACAGCTACTTTTCCCACACAAAGAAGCCAGTCACTGGGTTTTGCTCTCCATAGTAAACTCCTTCGTTATCTGTAAATGCAAAACACAATCAGTATGACAGTGAAACATGTATCCATTTTTGGTTTAAGTATTGATTAATATGGGTTTATGAGTACATGTAAAAATTTGAGGAAAATGTGGAATAAGGTTAAATATTCATAACTGTATAAGACTGGGGGTGGAAGACTGGAGGGGTAAGGGATAGCACTGAAGAGGTTTTGATTGCTAGAGGCTTGGGCATCCAGCAGGCTTGTGTAAGCGTGTTAGATCAAATGGAGACAATTGGTTTGCATGGCTAAACAAGCTGTTGGAGTGTGAGCAAGATAATATTGATGAATGGATTCAGGAAAACTGTTTAGCTGGACTTGAGTCCTGGAGGAGGGAAGTACAGTGCCTGCACTCTGATCGACGAGTGGGGATGCTTGCATTTCGGAGGGTCATCTGAGGTGTCTAGAAAGAGAGCCACTAACTGAATGATGGGGGCGGGGGTTGAGATGACAGGGAAGAGAGGAGTGTGTCAGAGGGTAGAGGGAAAGAGAGGAGTGTGTCAGAAGGTAGAGGGAAGAGATGAATGTGTCAGAAGGTAGAGGGAAAGAGAGGAGTGTGTCAGAAGGTAGAGGGAGAGAGGAATGTGTCAGAAGGTAGAGGGGAAGAGAGGAATGTGTCAGAGGTGGAGAGGGTGTCAGGGAAGAGAGGAGTGTCAGGTCAGGAAGGAGGGTAAGGAAGAGGGAGTGTGTCAGAGGGTAGAGGGAAGAGGACCCCTCATTATCATTATTATTACAGTCAAACTAAGCACTAATCAAACATGGGTCCTACAGAAGGATCCCTCAGAGGGATGACGGTCAATTCAAAACACTATCATTGTATTCCACCCATCTACGTCTGTACTCTCAAAACGCTGCCCTCTATATCATTTCTAAATATAAATTTACTCAATTTGAATCCAATGTCGAGAGTTGTATCTTGGATAGATACTTCAACACATTATTTATATAGATATACACAATTTAAACATAGTTAACTTATTGTCTGCCTTATTAAATAGTATCTTAAGTTAATGGTATAAGACATATGTGCAACACTTGAGTATATTTATCCTCGAAACGTTTCTCTACTCGAAAGAGTTTCTTCAGTTGAATACAGGCGACGTGTTAGTTTAAGTATTCCTAACCAGTCTACGCTGGGAATACTCCTAGTACAGAGTATTAACCTTGTTATCCATCTCTGTATGATCTCTGGTATACACAGATGGTTGACATAATACTTCTCTGTATCCTGGAAAACATACAGACAAGGATGACGAAGTTAATCTTCTATACAAACTTTGCCTTCTTCCCTGTATGTATGCCAGCACATTCGTACATATGTACAATAAGACTACTGAGATTTTGTATAAAAAATCGTATATGCAAATGTTTCATGATAGTCTATAAATCTAGTGGTAGTTGTGGTAGTAACAGTGGTTGTAGTTGTGGTAGTAACAGTGGTTGTAGTTGTGGTAGTAACAGTGGTTGTAGTTGTGGTAGTAACAGTGGTTGTAGTTGTGGTAGTAACAGTGGTCGTAGTTGTGGTAGTAACAGTGGTTGTAGTTGTGGTAGTAACAGTGGTTGTAGTTGTGGTAGTAACAGTGGTTGTAGTTGTGGTAGTAACAGTGGTTGTAGTTGTGGTAACAATAGCAGTACTAGACATAGTTAATAAGAAAGTAAATAACTGTGATATTTCTGTCCTTGGACCGTGATCACTTCAAGTACACGGTCCAAGAAGCGAAACATCTTCAACAAAGGCGTCCTAAGAGAGAGTTTGTGTCCATTTCCTTCATTAAGTGTAACAGAGGATACTTGTGTACGTTTCCGGATACTTATTAAAGGAAACGTTTCGCCAAGAGGGCTTCATCAGTCCTAAGAACTGATGCAACATTTGGGAATCTTTTTTGAGGAAACGTTTCTCCAGCCAGTGGTTTCTTCAGTCCAAATACAAAGAACGGTGGAAGATGAAGAGCAGTTCTGAGGTAACAAGTCCCTCAAACTCTTCATCTTTCACCGTTGTTCCTGTATTGACTGAGGAAGCCACTGGATGGCAAAACGTTTCCTCCAGTTTCCTTCATTTACCTTCCTATCAAATCTGGAAATGTACACAAGCGTTGTTTCTCCCTCGGCCTGGACGTATCATTTACGATCTCTGGTCGCAGCAGCTCGGGTTACACTTACCAAGGATCCAGTAGACGGATTTTCTTTTATTGACTGACAGAGACTTCATGAAATCCTTTAAGGGATCCTGGAAGAAGGATGTGTCTTGCTTATCCGCATCCAAATCAATCCCTGACATCAGGTCCACATCCTTCTGTGCTAACCTGTGTGAGTAGGAGCGATGTTAAAATACTTCAGACTAGGCTTACTGTCGTACAGCCTATTTCTTAGAGTCAGGGTTCTCAATAAGTATGCTTACTCATGGAGCCTATTGAGTAGGCTTACTCGGTGATGAGTAAATGAGAGCAATTGATTTTATTTAGTTTAAATTTATTATTATTCAAACACACCGAAGGTATATTCGAAATTTCTTGAACTGCAAAAATCTAGAACCGAATTACTAATGATTTAATTTGTTGAATATCTAATCACGAATGTAATCAAACGGAACGGAAGAGGTTGATCAATTGTACATCCAGACCCTCTGTTCTGTGAGTTCTTGATAGACGTTAAGTTGGGTGAGATTTGTAAGGAAACAGAATAAGTGTTCCTGACGCGGGTCTTAGTCATATGATGCCCTGCCACTGGAGTTTTATTGGTCATCTGACCGAGGCCTTCCACTGGCTTACCCGTCCACCCCATTAAAAATTATGATTATAATTATAACCATTTAATCTCTTGGGGAGACAGAGTTAGACTAGGCTGCACTGCACATGCTTTAGCAAGGTTAAGACAGGCTGTTGAGTCAGTTTGTGCAGAATATACAAACAATACGTCGACGCTAGCTAGATCACCATGCATTACCAGACAATATTACGATGAGGTATTGTGCTTCATACAAATCACGTCATAATCACATCCAATCTTTCTTACTCATGTTTGTGTCCAACCTGTTTGTATAGTTACCTAAATTGCTCACATCAGTGACTGATTTTCAGTTTATAAACTATTCACAACTCATGAAATCGTAATTACACGTTCGTAAACAAAAAAGGGAACGGGTGGGGTTTGACCCCATGTGCGTTTCACGGCTCACTTGCCATGGGTTTAAATCCCACCCGTTCCGTGCTCTATGGTACTTTACCGTATTATTTATAAATTTATATTTCTTGAAACACATAGGTCGTCTCCCATCAAGGTTGGGTGACTCAGAAAAAAAGGAAACACGCTCACCATCATTCATTCAATCTCTGTATCGCCAGAACTGCTGGCAATATGGCATTGCCAGTACAGTATTGCCAGAATGATGGTTGAAATGACCTTCTGAACTGCAGCATGGCCACTCCTCCTTCAGGATGCAGGCACTGTACTTTCCACCTCCAGGACTCGAGTCCGGCTGACCATGTTTCTCGGAATTCCTTCATAAATACTACTTTTCTCACACTACAACAGCACTTTCCAAAGAAGGAAAGTTTAAATCTGAATTTGTTAACTTTAATTAATCAGTGTAAAGTCTTTCCAAGATACTTTAAGCTCCTCGTATATTTCTCCTTTATTTATTATTTATATTTACTGGTGCATCCTGTTAGCTTATTAATCAAATCAAACATTATAGTGTCTTTGTTGTGATGAGTAATTTAGTGGCAGGGACAGACGTGGAGGCAGGGGACTGAGGCTGGGCCAGGGGCCAGGGGCTGAGGTACAGGTACGTCAACATTGTACATCTAGACACGTGAAGGTAAACAGCCCATCAGACCACAGCAACAACCACTCACCCTCGCTGCACTCACTGATCTGAGTGGCCATTGTTTCTCACCTGCCAGAGAGTACGGAGGAACCTCAAAGAGAACAGTTATCGTCCGGTAACAACAGTGGTAGCCAGACCAACACCTTACCTGGAGCAGTACATATCATCAGTAGGACTGGGACCAGGTTTCTTGGTCAGTGCACACAGTGATTGTGGGTTAATTTCGTTCATCATCTGCCGGAGAAAATTATACCAATTTATACTATGTTCACATTGAAAACTTCACAATAAATTAACCTGAAGGTTAGTAAAGATGATCATAAACTAAGAATATGTACCATAGTCTTGGTAAACAGGTTACCGTTGGAGCTGAAGAAGCCATGTGATATGGCGTAGTGATTCCCAGTCAACTTTTTATTAATAATATATTAATAATAGTTTAATAAAGTTTAATAAGGAAACGTTTCGTCCGCTGAGTTCTTTAAGAGTTCAATACGGAGAAGAGAAAAAACACTGAATGTAGATAGTAGACAGAGGTCAGGTGAATCAAGTGGGGTCAGGTGAGATGAGGTCAGATGCATATGCATGATTCATCCTTTTACGTATCTTGTAGTAGAATACGACCAGTATATAGAGGATACGTGATACATTAAGATTTCCAGAGTAATGGGCCATTGTTTTGCATTGTATAGGAGACTAAGGCTACCTTAAGACAGCAAGTTTTTTTTTTCTCTCAAATTCCTCGTCTTTAGCAACAACTTCGCTTCTTTCCATTTCATTACGTGTTCTCATGAGTTGTGTGACACCACACAAGCATTGGCCTGGTTGTCTTTGTTTCATGTATATATGTGTTCCCTCAATCACTGGTTCAAGTTTATGGATGTATTTGACGACATCCACTTCATTACATCCAGACAACTCGTTATAACAGCCACTCCCGCCCTGGTTTCTGCCTCTCTCGTAGTCGTTTTTCTTACCAAGACCTTAATTAAAGGTGCAGGTTTGTGATTAGTAAGAGCATGAGCAACATTGCTGGCCTCTTTTCCCACTGGCAGAACAACATTATCTGGCTAGTAAACATCGTCATGTGGCTGTGCTGATTAAGCCGTGTGCAAGCTTCTAGTAATCAGAGGTAAAACGTTGAATCCAAGTTGCTAAAAATCATTCTGTAGGAAGAAATGGACTTCCCATTCCTGGATATCCTTCTAGCTATATGCAACTAAGAACTAATCATCAAAGTAAACAGGAAACCCGCAAGCAAGGACACTCTTACCACTAAAAGAGTCGATATCAGGTTCTTCCTCAGAGCCCATAGGCTCATATTACCTCGAAGAGAATCGTGACAACATTTTAAAAGTATTTATATGCCTCCAGTTTCTTCCACTTTTTATCTCTGACCACATGAGGTGTGTCTTTGCTTTGTAAACAAGAGAAAGTTTCCTTACCCAGGTATGTCGTTCTGTCAACATGTGAGGCAGAAAGTAACAGTTTCTCAAGTTGTGACAACAAACTGAATGTGGTCACCACCACCTCGTCATCCACCAGGAAGGTCCTGTTAAAGAAGAGGCTTACAGGGAAAAATGAAACCATGGCAGGGATGTGTGTTGTTTCGTGTTGTGGGTATGATATAATATATTTGGGCATAACATCCAGGAGCTTAGACCGGTGATTCAGGGAACATAGACACTCATGAAGCAAAGACCACTAGGCTGACGCTTGCATGGTCCATCGCACTTATAAAGACACCTAAGGAAGTGGGAAAAAGTTAGTTTGTGGTTCATGGAGAGTGATTTACAGAAACTTCGCCGTCTTGAGGCAACCATGATCGTAGTGTGCTAACCAGCAACCCAGAACTCTGGAAATTTCACGGTCAACTCCCCCCTACCTACACCCACTGTGTTTAACTTTGACCACCCTACTGTAACAGTCTTCCTACCTATAAAGAAGAATCTGGCTCAGCTACTAAACAAAATCACTTGACATTATCACTTAGCATAAAATATAACAGTACAGCAGATATTAAACAGAAATTAAAATTACGAACAGAATATAAAACAATATACAATACAAATACGCACTCTTCTTATGAAGCTGATAATAACTGTTCTGTCTTTGTTGATGATATTAATGTACTTGAGAGTGACATTGAGTAACACCTCCTCAGACTTCCTGCCCCTTATACCATTCATCACAATTGTTGATACATTTGTCTTGATAAAGGCGACCAAAGCGTCAGCCGTCGTCTGCGTCATGTTGGCCAGACTGTCAATGCTGGTCAGCTGTGCGTCTTCAATGTATTCCCTGGAAGGAGACAACTTTGATCTAAGATTTATAAAGAAATGATATAGTGTTTAACAATGCTACAGAAGCAGAATGTACACTTGAAAGAACTTTGGTATCCATGTGTTTATCTCTCACCGATGCGTCTCTCTCTCAGGTGTCTAGACTCAAGTTTACATTACTCTTGTTTTACGAATAAACTTAGTGTTCATATCAACATACTGGTATAGGAAAATATTTAAGAGAAATAATTTAAACTATGCAAAAGAATGACAGTCTTGATTCACAGAGTCTTGATGCTGATGAAGGGTTCTTGATCCAAAGAATTGGGGCTAGCCTCCTCCTCACTTGATCAAACCCGATTACTTCTAATTCCATAGGGTTTAGACACAACATGACCCATACAGATTTGGCTCCTCTTTTGTTCTTCGTGTCGGGAGAGTTTCAAACTGGCAACAATAGTCCATAATAAATTTCTTAGAAATCTTAAAGAATCATGGCCAGTAAATCCCAAATATTCTTTGGAAAAACTCTCTGCCAGGTATAAAAATACTCATGTGTGTTTTCTAAAGTTGAAGAAGTTTACAAAATACGAAGTTATTTATAAAGTTTAAGGGAGTAAGTGGCACTGCCTTGGTGAGGACAGTGTCACCTCAGATGAGTCTTCATACAATGACCTGTAACTCTCACCATCTGCTGGTCTATCCCTGCTAGGTCCCTGCTAGGCTCATGCTAGGCCCTGCTAAGCCCTGCTAGGCCTCTGCTAGCCCATTTTGGCCTGTAGTCCTGCTAGGCCCTGCTGTCTGCAGGCCCTGCTAGCGCTGCCTGCTAGCCTGCGTCCTGCTGTCCTGAGGCCCTGCTGCTGCTAGGCTGCTAGCCGCTGCCGTAGGCCTGTCCCTGCTAGGCCCCGCTGCTAGCCTGTTGCCCAGGCCCGGCCCTGCTAGGTGCTGCCTGTAGTCCTCTAGGCCCCTAGGCCTGCTAGCTGCTGCTCCTGCTAGGTCCCTGCTAAGTTTTAAACCACATATAGAAAACAAGGAGTAACTATGGTGATAAAACGTAATATACCGACGCAATGGACTTCATAAAGCCCACTGTGTGGGCGAAACGTAGTCAGTAAAGGATCAAATCATACTTTTTTTGTGTTTAATATTCCAAGGAATAACTACCTAGTAATGAATTCTAAAAGTGGCTCGTACATTGTTGACATACTAGGTGCTACCTAGCAATGCTTACTCTATCGCCGAGAGGCTCTACTTTCATTAAGACTCTCCCAAACTCAGCAAATTTTTCCAGCTGGTTGGTGGTTATCAAGGTGTAGAAGTCCTTGATGGCCTGGCGTGTTGAGAGCGGCAGGAAGCTCAGCTCAACCATGTCTTCAGGTGCAGCTCCACTGGCTAGTCTCAGCTCCACCTTCTTTAGTAGCATCATTAACATCTTGTCTTTAAGGCCGCCGCCGCCGCCGCCGCCGCCGCCGCCGCCGCCGCCGCCTCCGCCGCCGCCAAACCTCCTTCAAAAATAACCCGAAGTTTAGAGAAGAATTTATGTTAGTCGTGTAATACAGAATTATATTTTATTCAGTAATTTATATTAATTTATATGAAATACGCTTCTGTAAAAAAAAGTCTGAGAATATGAAACTTAATTTAATGACAAGAAACAAGTTCTATGAAATTGAATATCCCCAAAAAATACCACTGATAAAAGATCCACATGGAGTCACTGTAACAATAATAATATAATAATCTTTATTTCTACAAGTACGTGATACAACTTATACAGACCATAGCTGACATCAATAACATACTATTATATAGAAAGTCCATGGTTATACAGAGCATTTCGACCAACCTAGGTTAATTTTATCCCCAGGATGCGATCCATCTAACACCCAGGTACCTACTTACTGCTAGGTGAACAGGGGAAGCAGGTGTCTTAAGGAAACACGCCCCAGCGTTTGCACCCGTACCGGGGATCGAACCACGGAGCCTCTGTGACCTGAGTGCGCTACCAACCGAGCTACGGGACACAGTAGTTCAAATTGCTTTCAACTGTTGCAGGAACTTAGATAACGAGAGTCTAGGCAGCAAGAAGTGAACACAGGAACTCTCACACAGGATACCTTCCCCTGGCTCAACAACACTTGATCAGAGAAAATTATAGCTGCCACATCATCAGTAAACCCCTAGGCGCTGTTTTGCCCGTACTGGACATCATGTGTCAAACAGTGCTGGACATCATGTGTCAAACAGTGCTGGACATCATGTGTCAAAGTTTAAAAAGGCATCTTATATCTGTGTGAACACTTCATAATATTCTTAAAGTCACAAAAAAACTGCTAAGTATGGCTACACTTCACAACAAAATCATAATATCAGAGATCACAATTTTCAAAAAAAAAATGAAAGTCATTTCCCCTCCCCCCCCAAAAAAAAAAATTCAGATACTCACCGTTGAGCACGTCCGCCGTGTCTTCTCCTGGGACCGTAGCCATTATCAGGAGGCCTAGGATATCGTTCTGAAGAGTCTCCGTTTTCTCGACTATCAGAGTTTTTCTCATTAGAGTTGTAATCACCGCCGGAAAATTCTTCTGAGAAATCTTCTGAGCTTGAGAAGTCTTCAGTGCTCGCTCCATCGTAGTCTCCCGAGTCATAATAATCTGCGTCTTCCATATTCGAGTGTTGTCTTCGTCTTCCTGAGCCATTCCGGGTTCTGTTACGTCTGCCAGTTTCATCTTCTGAAGATGAAAAATTTGGAAAATACATTGACTTTCTAGGAAATTATATAGCACGAGCCAGGAGCCATTTAGTAAACACCTCCCTCATTAAGCATGTGGCTTGAATATCTATTAGGAGTTTATTGAAACTAATGCCGACTATCAGCGTTTGTCTGACAACCGAATGACCCGAGTTTGAAACCAGGGCAAGGCAAGCCATGTGGGCAACTCTAACACCTGGTGTCCCTGTTCACCTAGCACATCATAGATGTCTAGGAGTTAGCTGAATCTCGTGGGTCACATCTTAGGAAAGAGGATCTAGAAGCCTCCTGGAAAATACACCACTCTGTCTGGCTTGTGTTATCCTGGCTTATTAACCATCCGGAAGTTGTTATCATACACTCTGTAGTTATTATTGTACAGTCCTTGGGGATGTTATCGTTCATTCTGTGAAATTATCGTACATTGTCAAAAAAATTGTACATTGCCAATCAATTAATATTACACATTATATCAGATTGTTACCTTAACTTATCAAGTTATTATTGTACTTTCTGTCAACTTATTATAGATCATTCTATCCAGTTATTTTCGTACTTTGTGTCCAGTTATATGAGTCTCCGAAGCGATGACTGGCACCTTCCCTCCTCCTGGCACTCGTGGTGTAACTGGTGTCAGAATGTTTGTGGTCTCCCTCGGCCCTGTGTCAATGAGAGAAGAAAGTCTAATGGGACTTAGACACGGTAGGCAAAGAAAGGAATATAACGTCACTAGGCTTGAAAATTTACACAACCTTGGACGACAAAATTCTTCCTTAAAAAAAAAAAAACGAAAGTTTCTCTTTTAAAATTTAGTGATTTATACAGGAAAAGGGGTTAATTTTAGTCGCCTCTTATGACATTCATGGCTTACGGAGGAAGAATTCTGTTCCACTTCCCCATGGAGTATTGTGTTGGTGTAATGATCGCTAAGCGACTTGATAAAAGGAAGAAGACTCACCCCTGAGCTTCGCTGATGTGACGCAGTCCACCGCCCGTCTGTCTCCGGGGCGCCGCCTGCCTCTTTGACCGAGATGACGCTCCCTTATTAAATGATCCCATTCCACCAGATGGTCCATTTCCACCAGGTGGTCCATTTCTACCAGGTGGTCCATTTCTACCAGGTGGTCCATTTCCACCAGGTGGTCCATTTCCACCGGATGATCCCCATCCATTAGATGGCCCATTTCCACCAGATGGTTCATTTCCACCAGATGGTCCATTTCCACCGGATGATCCCCATCCATCAGATGGCCCATTTCCACCGGATGGTCCATTTCCATTGGATGATCCCCAACCATTAGATGGCCCATTTCCACCGGATGGTCCATTTCCACCAGATGATCCCCATCCACCAGATGATCCCCCTCCATCAGATGGTTCATTTCCACCAAATGATCCTGGTCCACCAAACGATCCCATTCCATCTGGTGGTCCATTTCCACCAAATGATTCTGGTCCACCAAACGATCCCATTCCATCTGGTGGTCCATTTCCACCAAATGATTCTGGTCCACCAAACGATCCCATTCCATCTGGTGGTCTATTTCCACCAAATGAACCTGGTCCACCATACGATCCCATTCCATCTGGTGGTCCATTTCCACCAAATGATCCTGGTCCACCATACGATCCCATTCCATCTGGTGGTCCATTTCCCCAAATGATCCTGGTCCACCATATGATCCCCATCTATTTGGTGGTCCATTTCTGCCAAATGGTCCCATTCCATCAGGTGGTCCAAATGGTCCCCTTCCACCAGATAAACCCATTCCACCAAACAGTTCAAATTCTCCAAATGAACCCATCCCCCCGGAGCAAATGAGCGAAGCCCTGGGTCCGAACTGATGTCTCATCATGTTGTTGATGCTCATGGCCAGCATCTTGAGGGCCAGGTAGCGTAGGACGCCATCCTTCACCATGGCTTGACCCGTCAGGTCGCTGGCAAGACTCAGTATCTGAAGCACTTGCTTGTGATTTTGCGTCTCGTTTGTAGTCTGTGAACATCAACGTTATGATTAAATGCTGGTGGGAGGCTAGAGGGAGGGTAGGGAGGCCGGAGAGAGGCTAGAGAGAGGCTGGAGAGAGGCTAGAGAGAGGCTGGAGGGAAGTTGTAGGGAGGCATTGCACTGTGACTGTGACTGGATTTTAGGGGTCTAGTATCATCGGGGGTAAGACTGTAGCATCAGACATACTCAGGCCAAGTTGCACTAGCTTCAGTCTACATCAATGCCACAACAAATATGCCTGCATAATCCTACTCTATTCGTGACACTTGTGGTGAAACTGATTTTATTACACAAAGTTTTGCTCCAAGATTAGCAAAAAGTTATAGATTGATGTCTTGTTCTGTTATGTGTTTGTATTTCCATTTTTTTCGCTAGTGGCTTTCTTTGTGCTTAACATTATTTTTTCTACATGTAAACTGCACATTGTATACTATGCAAAGAAATCATTTTTGTATTTGAACTTGAATATTGACTAAAAATGTAGGTAGGTCACAAAAACATGTTAAAAATTATACAGAGATAGAAAATACAAGGAAGACGCTTCATTTTTAATGGTCAGGTTGACCTCAAGAAAAATCAGATTACGGATTAAATCTATGATTGTTCAGATCAATAAAAAAATCATAATATTGGAGAAATAATTTCAAATTTGTTTTCTTTGGCTCTAAAATTTTATTGAGAGACAGATTCTGACAGTATAGCTTCTAAGTGACTAATGAATCAGAATCACCATCTAAGATTCCAGACACGAGTGGTAACCACAGACCTGACACTTACTGGCATACTTAGCTGCTGCATGTCTGCCAGGACAGTGTCCACCACACTCTTAGCCGCCATTATAAGTGAGGCACTGCTTGCAGCAGTATCGTTGAAGGTTCCTGTGGGGCACAGACCGAGAGCCTCGAGTCTGACGGTGCGGTCGCTGGCCCAGTTGTACTGCATCGATCTCATTTCCACTTCTAACTTGGTTGCGGACACGATCCCTCGCTTGTGTCCCTTGCCCTAACACAATGACCAAATTGTTAGCTGTTGTGACTAATATATGTGTGTTATTAGTAGCTGATTGTAATATGTAATTACTACCAATGAATAATAACTCATCAGAAGAGCTTGAGAGTGCTGCCTGATTCAGTGTATGAAAAAAACATCATAATTGCGCTGTCATTAATGTATCTGGCCCCATCTTAGGACACCACTATGTTCTCATACTTTGAGTGCTAAACCTCTCTGGGTTGGGGCAGCGGATGCTTAGCCAGTTTACGAGTCATCATGTGTGTGTGTCAGGAGACACATGTGTTTCCTGACGAGGGAAACCTAACTTCCATCAAACTGACCTTATACAAGTAGCCAGCAGGACGCTTGTTATCCTTCACCAGAAACATGGCGTCCTTACCATCGCTACTCATGTCTGGTATAATCTCACACACGCTTCCCTGGGTGTCTGTAAAATAACAACATTTACAGTAAATTCAGAAAAGATAATTCCTCCGGAGGGAAGGAAGTTATAAGAGTTACAAAATATTTTGAATTATGAGGCCATTCAGCATTTTTTATATTTAAAGTTATATGCAAACATACAAGCCAACATTCGCAAAGGAAAAAGTATAATGAAAAAAAAATATATATCATTCTCTCGGACGAGCACAGCAAAAATAGTGCTATCACATACAGTTTAAAAAAGCATCAGTCAAAAGACATTTAATATTCATTGTCAAAACAATCACCTAAAATGTCCCCGAGGTCCCTACAGGATCACCTTCTAGAACCTCAATATAATAATTTCCCCTGAGTTATAATTTGATCCCTGAAGACATATGTAGTAGAGTACAAATTGATGAGGTGAGTTAACACACACATACCCCACAAAAGCATTAACATCCACCACTCACGACACTTTTAACATAAGCGATGTCACTATCTGTACTGACCATCAGAGCAGGTGAAGTCGATGGAAACATGGCGATGTTGTTATCTCTGTTGATGTCATTGGTCTTGGCGTATGGGTCGATGAGCAGTATAAGGACGCCTGTCATGCACGGCAGTTTGGACGGTCCTGTTAGCATGGTCAAATCCGCTTCAATGCTTTCATTCATTCTCAGAACTGCAGGAAGATAAGAGATGAGGGTGTAAGATGCTGAGACGAGAGTGTAAGATGCTGAGACGAGAGTGTAAGATGCTGAGACGTGATTGTAAGATGCTGAGACCAGAGTATAAGATGCTGAGACGAAAACATAAGATGAATTTGGCGAGTGGCTTCGGCAATACTAAATTTCCCCTACAATAGTAATAATACCGACCTAATTTCCCCTTACAAGAATAATACTGACCTTATTTACCCTACCAATAGTAATAATCCTGACCTTATTTTCCCTTACAATATTAATAATACTAACCTTATTTTCCATTAAAATAGTAATAATACTGACCTACAGAGACTTTATTCTGGTCATCAACCATCAAGGTCTCCCACCCTGGAAGACGCACCACACCGTCGTTACCAAATGCTTCGATCATGATGTTCATCGCTGTGAACTGCACCATGGCGTCCTGCGGGCCACTGCGCAGAGAAAAAAGACATCACATGCCAATCGTCTTCTCGTTATTATTCTGGTCACACAAAAAAAGTGCTGAACCAGTACGTAGTGTTCAAATCTACAAATACTGAACATGGAAGAATCACGAATTGTGCACACACACAAGATAAAGTCATGGAGAACAAGATAAAGTCATGGAGAAAGATAAGTCATGGAGAAAATAAAGTCATGGAGGACAAGATAAAGTCATGGAGGAAAGATAAAGTCATGGAGAACAATATACAGTCATGGAGAACAAGATAAAGTCATGGAGACAAGATAAAGTCATGGAGAACTAGATAAAGTCATGGAGGACAAGATAAAGTCATGGAGAACAGGTAAGAGGCTCATGGAGAAAAGATAAGTCAGGAGTACAAGTACAAGGGTTCTTGAAGGACAAGCATAAGCGTGAGACAAGATTAACATGTAGTCAAGTGGATTATATTCAATCCATAGTGTGACACAAAAAATAAATATATATATATATATAAATATAAAATATAGATAAATATAATAAAGATAAATATATAATATATAATATATATAATATAATATATAACATAATAATCATGGAGGAATCAAGATAAAGTCATGAACAAGTTTCAGTTCTTTTTCCGAGCAAGAAAAAAATGTGAACCCAATCAATCAGTGGTAGGCAACATGGAGAACATCCAAAGTTCATGGAGGATCAAGATAAAGTCATGGAGAACAAGATAAAGTCATGGAGGACAAGATAAAGTCATGGAGAACAAGATAAAGTCATGGAGGATAGGATAAAGTCATGGAGGACAAGATAAAGTCATGGAGGACAAGATAAAGTCATGGAGAACAAGCAAGGTGGAAGGAGGACTCACCTCTGGAAGTTATTGGAGAAGACGTAGCGACTGTACCAGTCAGGTTCTCTGAAGGCCACGAAGG
This sequence comes from Cherax destructor, assembly GCA_009830355.1. Classification (NCBI taxonomy): domain Eukaryota; kingdom Metazoa; phylum Arthropoda; class Malacostraca; order Decapoda; family Parastacidae; genus Cherax; species Cherax destructor. The sequence continues at coordinate 223,839 of WNWK01000085.1, read as the reverse complement.
CAGCCACTTCCGGAGCGTTGAGCACTGACGTGTTCAACATGTCCGTCTCACCCCAGTTGACTATATTCAGTTCCATGCCTGTGCACAAAAATTCTATTAATAAGTCTTCTCCTCCTCTCTAGCCTTCTTATTCTTGTCAAGATTAAAAGGCACAATACCATGACTGGAACAATACCAACTGAACAACACAAATAACCCACACACTGAAGAATGAAACTTATGTCGACCTCTGGATATGAATTGGACCAATAACTAGCCATACAGAAGCGTGAAGGGAAGGGAGCCAGTATATATACGAGAGGGAGCGGTGACGGGAATATAAGGACAGAAGGCAATAGTGAAATAGTAGAATTCAAGGAAATGAACGAAGGTCCTGGCAAGTGAGGTGATAGTTCAGTATTGCTTCTCTGTACACCTAGAGTACAGCAGGAAGTACACACCATGTACACCTAGAGTACAGCAAGAAGTACACTAATGTTGATTACGTGTGCGCGTGAAAACGCGGACAACTAAGTCAACTTGATCTGATTGGTGAAGATAGGAAAGTATTTTAGATTTAGAAAGGACATAGGCAAGTACTGGTTTTCGAACAGAGTTGTAGATCGTGAACAATCTTCCAGTAGGGTGATAGAGGCTAGGACCTAGGGTGGCTTTAAAGAGATTGGACAAGTATATGAGTGGAAGGGCTGGGTTGATTAGTGTCTTGAGTACGGGAGTAAATTCTTAGGTAGTGGTGGTTTTGATAAGGACCTGCCTTGTATGGGCCAGTAGGCCTTCTGCAGTGTTCCTCCATTCTTATGTTCTTATGTTCTTATGTTATTTTCAGAAATCAAAGTGAGATCAGAACACGTAATAAAATATTATTATTATTATTATTATTATTATATTATTATTATTATTATTATATTTATATATTATTACATTATTATTTTAGTTTTATTATTTAATTGTTGACTGGTGGCCACTATTTAGAGTATTCTTATGATTTCAATCATCTTTACCATTATCGTCACCAGTTACTGTGACGGGTGACTGGCGACTACTCATCAGTTACTGTGACGGGTAACTGGGGACTATTCACCAGTTACTGTGATGGGTGACTGGGGACTACTCACCAGTTGCTGAGATGGGTGACTGGGGACTACTCACCAGTTACTGTGACGGGTGACTGGGGACTACTCACCAGTTACTGTGACGGGTGATGGAGACTACTCACCAGTTACTGTGACGGGTGACTGGGGACTACTCACCAATTACTGTGACGGGTGACTGGGAACTACTCACCAGTTACTGTGATGGGTGACTGGGAACTACTCACCAGTTACTGTGACGGGTGACTGGGGACTACTCACCAGTTACTGTGACGGGTGACTGGGGACTACTCACCAGTTACTGTGACGGGTGACTGGGGACTACTCACCAGTTACTGTGACGGGTGACTGGAAACTACTCACCAGTTACTGTGACGGGTGACTGGGACTACTCACCAGTTACTGTGACGGGTGACTGGGGACTACTCACCAATTACTGTGACGGGTGACTGGGGACTACTCACCAGTTACTGTGACGGGTGACTGGGACTACTCACCAGTTACTGTGACGGGTGACTGGGGACTACTCACCAGTTACAGAGATGGGTGACTGGGGGGCCACAGAGAGAGAGGGTGGCACATCCTCCATTCCCTCAATATACCACTGAAGATCCACAGCTGTCACGACACAATAAACATATTAAAGCACTCTACTAACATAGCAGTCTGAAGGTTGCTCTAACATAGCAGTCAGCTCTCTGGCTGCAGGTAAAGCTTGTGATTCAGCTCTATGATGAACCTCCTCTACATGAGATTGAAAAAGTGGACCGTATACAATGGAGGTCTTTTCAAGCGGTATTCAATTCTGAATTTCCTTTTTCAATCGCATTTATGTTATAAAAAATTGCCATATATAGAGGAGCTTTAAAAGAAAGCTTAATGTATCCTAAAATTTAGCTACAGCATGAATATAAATGGTAGAAGGGATATTATATTGATCATAAATTTGAATTATAGTTCTTATTCAAAGTTGCTTTTTAAACTGAATCTCTGGGTTAATGTCTTTAAAAATCCACTAAAGAAAAGAAAATTATTTTTGAGAGACAAATTTGTGAGAACAAGAGTCACAAATTCCCTTAGAAACATATGAGAACAAGTTGATTTGTACCATAAATTTCAAGAATTATCCAAAGTATATATATATATATATATATATATATATATATATATATATATATATATATATATATATATATATATTATATTACCTAATTAAGTGTTAATATAGAGTAGCAGGTAATGTATCCAGGGAAGTATTCACTGCAATACTTACCATTATAACAGTCAATGGTCTGAGAGACGCACTTGTATGACGGAGGAGAGCTGTAGGGCATTGCCACCCTGGTGATCGTAGCACACACGAAGTATGCGTCACAATCCTGTGGAAGATTTTAATTGTCACGACAGATAAAATATTGTAAAGACATTTACCTATTGCAGCAGTTGTGAGTAATCTCCAGAGTAGTCCGTCTTGGTGGTGGTTGAGAGCTAGTTATGCTAGGCCTGTCTTCCCTAACTTATAACTTATTTTCATTAAGGAAGAGTTTCAACAAACAGTGGTAGACTATTCCGATAGTGTGTAAATAAGACACAAAATGTTGGGTATGGCATTTTACTGTGAAGACGTTTCGTCCACCAATGATTTTATCAGTTCACATAGAGAAAAAGGCCTTGGTATTATAGGGGTTGTAGAGAGGTCTTGAGGTGAAAGACTGAGGTCATGTTGTCACTTGTAAGTATCCAGATCAGTGACTGTGGTCGGGTGATGGCAGTGTCAGGTACTGGGAGAATAAACATCGCTTAAGTTTCGTAAATTGTGAATAATTCTGAACGTTAATTGATGTTATTGGTTGCAGTTGTAACTGAGGATTGAAGACACAAGCTGCTGCGACGGTCACTTTCTTTGATTATAAGTCTTGCATCTGACTAGTTCATGAGGTGGTGCTCTGTGTTACTGTGCAGTGTTGTAGTGAGGTGGTGCTCTGTGTTACTGTGCAGTGTTGTAGTGAGGTGGTGCTCTGTGTTACTGTGCAGTGTTGTAGTGAGGTGGTGCTCTGTGTTACTGTGCAGTGTTGTAGTGAGGTGGTGCTCTGTGTTACTGTGCAGTGTTGTAGTGAGGTGGTGCTCTGTGTTACTGTGCAGTGTTGTAGTGAGGTGGTGCTCTGTGTTACTGTGCAGTGTTGTAGTGAGGTGGTGCTCTGTGTTACTGTGCAGTGTTGTAGTGAGGTGGTGCTCTGTGTTACTGTGCAGTGTGGTAGTGAGGTGGTGCTCTGTGTTACTGTGCAGTGTTGTAGTGAGGTGGTGCTCTGTGTTACTGTGCAGTGTGGTAGTGAGGTGGTGCTCTGTGTTACTGTGCAGTGTGGTAGTGTTAGTGTCGTGGCTTCGGCATGTGGTAATATGTTCTATGGCCCTGGGATCGAGGTCTCTGAAGGCTTCACCAATATAAATCTTGTCACAAACTCTATACCTAACCTAACCTAACGTAAAGATGATTCAGCTTGTAAACTAATATTTTTAATAGATAGTAGAGACTGATTTTCATACGACATTTACTGCCATAAATCCGTCACCGTCATCAGAATTCATTTCTAGAACACGACATAATAATGTAGAATGTATAATACATAATACAAAATACAATATAACATTACGAAAACATAAAAAATATGAAGAAAGTAATTAGATCCACAAGTATATTTTGGTAATGTTTTGTACCGGAAATGAATCCTTATGATGGTGATGGATTTATCCCCGAAATGTTGATGTAAAGTACAATATCTAGGAAGAGTTGTTAGTTTATTCCCACCTGAGGAAAATATACGCTTGTGGACTGACCTTGATGGATGGCATTTGAGCCTCGGTCAGGTCCACGTCACTTGTACTGCCGTCTTGAGGAGGAACTGTAAGCATAACAGAGTTGTTGCAACCACAACATAAGCATAACAGAGTTGTTGCAACCACAACATAAGCATAACAGAGTTGTTGCAACCACAACAACCACTAGGCCAGTGTGTGTGACCTGGGTGCATTAACTAAATGGTTGAAAACCATGGCTTGCACATTATCAGTAAACTTTAAATAACACTCTAGTCTTATGTCAAACACTACAATATATATATATATATATATATATATATATATATATATATATATATATATATATATATATATATATATATATATATATATATATATATATATATATACTATATATAGGTTGATAGGAGGAATAGATATGTCACTCGTGATACGAGATATCTAATTACTTATCTCCATTATACTACATATATGATTACTTGAGTTATTTAAGATATTGTGATTTAGTTAAGACATACTATTGTTTTAAGATATTGGTTTCAGATATTTCAACATTGTGGTTCAACGTCACAAGGTCCCTAAAACAAGAGTGTCAGTGAGAGGCGCCTGACCGGGTATCTGAGTGCTGTAAAAGGATTCGGAATCCTTGAGGGCTTGTGGAGTGAGCTGGGCCACGGTGGTGACCTTCCATAACTCCAGTAGCTGTGCGTCCATCTGACCTCCTCTGCCCTCCAAGGTCACCGTTTTCTGTAACAAGTCGTACTTCTTACGTCAAGAGAACGTTGGGAGGATATGTAAGTGAGGAAAGTTGTGTGTAGAGAGGAGGAGAGAAGAGAAAGGCGGTGAGTAGAAATATACATATATACAGGTATATATTGGAATACACACACACCACAAACAACAGGCCAAGTGTCTATCGACGAGTTCCTTTAACAACTAGTAACTATTACTACTACACACACACACACTACAGATAACAGGCCAAGTGACTATTGACAAGTGCCTTTGGCAACTAATAACTACTACTACTACTACTACTACTACTACTACTACTACTACTACTACCACTACCACTACTACTACTACTACACACACACACATTACCGTTGTATTGTCCCATGTAAAATCCTTAATATAGCTGGAAGCCTGAGATCCTTGAATCAGCAGAGTCATCAGCGTCAGCAGAGTCAGTGGGCGGGTGTGGGCAGTGAGACGCCCACCACCTTCCCAGGTCACGCCCATGGTCACCTCTCACCTGACATGGTGGAAGAAAACAGCATTAGCAGGAGGAAAATAGGCACTGGCAGTGACGTAAGTAGGTACTGACAGTGACGTAAGTAGGTACTGACAGTGAGGTAAGTAGGTACTGACAGTGACGTAAGTAGGTACTGACAGTGAGGTAAGTAGGTACTGACAGTGAGGTAAGTAGGTACTCACAGTGAGGTAAGTAGGTACTGGCAGTGAGGTAAGTAGATACTGGTAGTGAGATAAGTAGTTACTGGTAGTGAGGTAAGTAGGTACTGCCAGTGAGGTAAGTAGGTACTGACAGTGAGGTAAGTAGGTACTGGCAGAGAGGTAATTAGGTACTGGCAGAGAGGTAATTAGGTACTTGCAGTGAGGTAATTAGGTACTGGCAGTGAGATAAGTAGGTACTGGCAGTGAGGTAAGTAGGTACTGGCAGTGAGGTATGTAGGTACTGGCAGTGAGGTGAGTAGGTAATGGCTGTGAAGTAGGTACTGGCAGTGAGGTAAGTAGACACTGGCAGTGAGGGAGTAGGTACTGGCTGTGAAGTAAGTAGGTACTGGCAGTGAGGTAAGTAGGCACTGGCAGTGAGGTAAGTAGGCACTGGCAGTGAGGTAAGTAGAAACAAAGCAAAAACATAACATTACAAAACAAGAAAAAATAAATGAAGAAATAAAATAACAGATTAACACAATACCAATATAATAACAAAATACCTCACACAATAACACCACCAAAGACACAATATTGTTTTTGTCAGTTAATATTTTTTTATTATATATTAATATATGAAACAAAAATACCGCGTATTTTCCTCTGTTTCAGAGGGAAAAGTTGGTAGTCAGTATTATTATCTTTTACTCCATGTAAAGAGCTAAACTCGTGTGGGTGATTGCGCACAAGGAAAGAAGGTTAGATTTCTGTCCACAAGGAGAGAGAGGTATGTTACCTAGATGTACTCACCTAGTTAAGAAATCTAAGTAATATTGAGGTGAGTGCAGGTCACCTGAACACTCCAGACACAAGTGTTCAACACAGGTGTTCAAAACAGGTGTTCAACACAAGTGTTCAAAACAGGTGTTCAACACAAGTGTTCAACACAGATGTTCAACACAGGTGTTCAACACAGATGCTCTTACGAAGTTGTCACACTAATAGTTTGGCATGAATTTGCGACCTTTATTTTATCTGAAACAGAAGTGAGAGAGAAACTGGAGATTAAGGGCAAACTAAAACATTCATATACGAGAAGAAACACGGAAAATAAAGTTGGTCTCTATATTTCGACGGCCAGAACGAGTCCTTGTGTTATGGTAATGTCGGCGTTGATGACCCGGGACATACGTCTCATATCTCTGTGCAACTCAGTTCACATAGCATTATTTAGACATTATTTTGACGTTTACAAAGGTTGTGTCGTGAGACACACTACATCTCTGGTCCCGAATTCAACTCTTGACCTACATTGTTCTGGCATCTACTGTTGTAGTCGGGAGTTTGGAAGTGTTGAACTCAGTTTCAGTAATAAGGATTTTTATGCCTTTGTGGAGGATTTGCTGAAGGTCTACATTTAGGGTTGTTTATGTCTCCTTGTTCCTTGCCTTGTTCCAGCATTACTTCTGTTTGATGGCATTGGTGGTCAGTAAGTTAGCGTATCTAAACACTTGTTGTTGTTGTCAGTCACTTTCTAAGTCAAGTCTTACCGAGTATTACTGAGTATTACCCAGTATATACCGAGCATATAAACACACATAAACTTGTATTACTCTTGTACTTGTAAGTACACCTCATCATAGCAGAGTACCAGATCGTACTTATTCATAAGAGTATTATAGTGTATAGTATATTTAGTAAGTGCCCATAGCACCATCTGTAAAGAACAGAATAAGTATGATATGGAAGTATAATAAGATGTAATCTAAAAGTTGTAACGCTGACGAAAACCCACTTAATTTTACAGGATAGTCGAACTAGAATACACTCTGGCGAACTGTTACGAAACTAGAAACAGGTTCAATACCAGTGACGTTCTATATAGAAATCCTCTTGTTATGCAGAGCATTTCGGGCAAATTAGGCTAATTTTGTCTCCAGGATGCACCCCACACCAATTGGCTAACACCCAGGTACCTACTTACTGCTAGGTGAACAGGGATAGCAGGTGCCTTAAGGAAACGCTATAATGTTTCCACCCGTACCGGTGATCGAACCATGGACTTGAATGTCCGGATGGCTTAACTAATCATGGCATCCTAGTTTTAACAAATGAGCTCTGTGAATGTCTTATTCCTGGTCTACGTTTGATGGGTTGCATATCCTATGTGCTAGTAAGATCATACTTCACACTGTCCCGTGGCCTGGTAGGCACCACACACCGAGTGTCCGTGGTTCGATTCCCGGCAAGGGTGGAAGCATTGGTGTGGGTGATCTCTCTCTCTCTCAACTTAAGAGTCTGCTTGATTCTTGTCCTTGCTGAAGACCACAGTTCATTTCTCTCCACAAGTCACAAGTTTCTAATCATCTAACTTCCTAGTTGCGGATTCTGCTCCTCACGAAAGCTCTTGGAATTTCAATATTTTTCACAGTGGTTGTTCTGCATACTGTGATATCACCTGTTTACTGTGATCTTATTGAGCAAATATGTATATATATATATATATATATATATATATATATATATATATATATATATATATATATATATATATATTATATATATATATGTGTGCTGATTAGGTAGTTAGTTAGTTAGTTCAGACTCTCAGGTAAGGACCCACTAGGGGCGAGGGGGAAGTGGGGACAGAAGAAGAATAGCCGGTGAGAGGAAAAGCTGAAGTAGAAGAGAAAGAGTCAGGACTAAACCCAACAGTCTAACTACTACCTGTTTAGGTAAAACTTGCGATTTTGGCTTAAATAGCAACGCTCTTCTTGCCATATAAGACAAGTGAAAATTTGTGTATGCAATAATTTCTCCAAAATCATTCTGAACATAACGAAAAATATATTTCATTGTGTTTGTTTATTATTAAATTATTGTTAACGTATCTAAAATATATTTAGTTGGGTTAGGCTAAATTAAATTGCGCTTGTTGTAATAAGGTTAGGTAGGTTTTCAAAGTTTCTCTTGGTACAAAATTATAAATTCTTACATTAACATAAATGAAAAAAATATATCTTTAAACGTATAGAGAAAATTTTAGAAAGGACTTAATTTTAGATGAGTTCTCTAATTGACCAGTTTTACCTAATCGGCACGACATATATATATATATATATATATATATATATATATATATATATATATAATAAACAAGTCTTACGAGAAAGGTGTTGGAGGAGGTGGTGTGAGGTCCGGTGTGGCAAAGAGAGGCTTGGCACTGGGAGAGAGGCGTGGCACTGATAGAAGACCTTCAATGAGAATGACCCAAGCAATGACTCGTTGGCCAGATTTATGACTGGTCTCGTTGTGGTAATGTTGTGTAGTGTAGCAACCAATCAGCGCTGCTCTGATCGGCTGTTCCTCCTCCCCCCTCTCCCCTCTCTCTCCTTCCTCTCCCTTCCTGTCTGAGGTCCTTGATGTCGGTGAAAGGCTCTTGATCCAAGATGTTAGACCTACCCCCTCCCCTGTTCCTCGCTTCAAGCCTAATTACCCCTTACGATTCCAAGGCTCTGTATGGCTCTTGCGGACTCAGTGCTTCCTTGTGAATGATGATGATGACAATAATAATAATAATAATAATAATAATAAATAATAATAATAATAATAATAATAATAATAATAATAATAAAAATTATTATTATTATTATTATTATTATTATTATTATTATTATTATTATTATTATTATTATTATTATTATTATTATTATTATTATTAATAAATAATAACTGTTTTTAAATTATTTAGGTTCATGTAGTATGTGTGTGAGCATTATGTAGTATGTGTCTAGACATTATATAGTATGTGTCTAGACATTATGTAGTATGTGTCTAGACATTATGTAGTATGTGTCTAGACATTATGTAGTATGTGTCTAGACATTATGTAGTATGTGTCTGACATTATGTAGTATGTGTCTAGACATTATGTAGTATGTGTCTGGACATTATGTAGTATGTGTCTGGACATTATGTAGTATGTGTCTAGACATTATGTAGTATGTGTCTAGACATTATGTAGTATGTGTCTAGACATTATGTAGTATGTGTCTAGACATTATGTAGTATGTGTCTAGACATTATGTAGTATGTGTCTAGACATTATGTAGTATGTGTCTGGACATTATGTAGTATGTGTCTAGACATTATGTAGTATGTGTCTGGACATTATGTAGTATGTGTCTGGACATTATGTAGCATGTGTCTAGACATTATGTAGTATGTGTCTAGACATTATGTAGTATGTGTCTAGACATTATGTAGTATGTGTCTGGACATTATGTAGTATGTGTCTGGACATTATGTAGTATGTGTCTAGACATTATGTAGTATGTGTCTAGACATTATGTAGTATGTGTCTGGACATTATATAGTATGTGTCTAGACATTATGTAGCATGTGTCTGGACATTATGTAGTATGTGTCTAGACATTATGTAGTATGTGTCTGGACATTATGTAGTATGTGTCTGGACATTATGTAGTATGTGTCTAGACATTATGTAGTATGTGTCTAGACATTATGTAGTATGTGTCTAGACATTATATAGTATGTGTCTAGACATTATGTAGTATGTGTCTGGACATTATGTAGTATGTGTCTAGACATTATGTAATATGTGTCTGACCATTATGTAGTATGTGTCTAGACATTATGTAGTATGTGTCTAGACATTATGTAGTATGTGTCTAGACATTATGTAGTATGTGTCTAGACATTATGTAGTATGTGTCTGGACATTATATAGTATGTGTCTAGACATTATGTAGCATGTGTCTAGACATTATGTAGTATGTGTCTAGACATTATGTAATATGTGTCTGACCATTATGTAGTATGTGTCTAGACATTATGTAGCATGTGTCTAGACATTATGTAGTATGTGTCTGGCATTATGTAGCATGTGTCTGGACATTATGTAGTATGTGTCTGGACATTATGTAGCATGTGTCTAGACATTATGTAGTATGTGTCTGGACATTATGTAGTATGTGTCTGGGCATTATGTAGCATGTGTCTAGACTTTATGTAGTATGTGTCTGGACATTATGTAGTATGTGTCTGGACATTATGTAGCATGTGTCAAGACATTATTTAGTATGTGTCTGGACATTATGTAGTATGTGTCTGGACATTATGTAGTATGTGTCTGGACATTATATAGTATGTGTCTGGACATTATGTAGTATGTGTCTAGACATTATGTAGCATGTGTCTGGACATTATGTAGTATGTGTCTAGACATTACGTAGCATGTTGTCTGCATGTATTATAATTTACGTAAACTTTATTTTATTAATGTGTGTGAAAATTTGTGCGTATTTGTGAGGGAGTTGTAGGTGTGTAGTGCTCAGGTGATGGTTGTTTTGGTGGTAGCCATGGCTTGGTTGCTACCACATACACACACACACACACACAACACACAGGCACACATACACACACACACAGGCACACACACACACACACACACACACACACACACACACAGGCACACATACACTAACATATGCACACGAAGGTTGAATGTTGCTGCCTGCAACCAAGACGACCACCACCACGCTTATGTTACGTGCACACACACACATATTTATATATATTTTTTGACAACGAACGGTCGTATCCCACCAAGGCAGGGTGACCTAAAAAGCAAACTGAAAGTCTTTCTTTTTAACTTAAGTAATGTATACAGGAGAAGGGGTTATTAGCCCCTTGTTCCCGGCATTTTAGTCTCCTCTGACGACACACATGACTACGGAGGAAGAATTCTGACTGGAAGAATTCTGAGGCTTAGTCCCAAATCTGCACACTACCATAACAACGTACTGGAGAGTCAGATCTGTGGAAGACACTGTAAAATATACACAGTGAAAAGTAGGGGCGCCTCGGGCACAATAAGAACATTGTATCAATATCCGTGATCCCAGACTGTTCAACATCTCACCAAAAGATGTCAGTAAGACTGCTGGAACAAGTGTAGAAATCTTCAAGAGAAAAGTAGACAATTTCCTCCGTCAAGTGCTAGATCAACCAGGC
>WNWK01000085.1:0-207500 GCA_009830355.1 Cherax destructor | reverse complement strand
GAGGGATCAGAGATGTGGTGGAGAGATGTGAGGGATCAGAGGTTTGGTGGAGAGGTGTGAGGGATCAGAGATGTGGTGGAGAGGTGTGAGGGATCAAAGGTGTGGTGGAGAGGTGTGAGGGATTAGAGGTGTGGTGGAGAGGTGTGAAGGATCAGAGGTGTGGTGGAGAGATGTGAGGGATCAGAGGTTTGGTGGAGAGGTGTGAGGGATCAGAGATGTGGTGGAGAGATGTGAGGGATCAGAGGTTTGGTGGAGAGGTGTGAGGGATCAGAGATGTGGTGGAGAGGTGTGAGGGATCAGAGGTTTGGTGGAGAGGTGTGAGGGATCAAAGGTGTGGTGGAGAGGTATGAAGGATCAGAGGTGTGTTGGAGAGATGTGAAGGATCAGAGGTGTGGTGGAGAAGTGTGAGGGATCAGAGGTGTGGTGGAGAGGTGTGAGGGATCAGAGGTTTGGTGGAGAGGTGTGAGGGATCAGAGGTGTGGTGGAGAGGTGTGGGGGATCAAAGGTGTGGTGGAGAGGTGTGAGGGATCAGAGGTGTGGTGGAGAGGTGTGAGGGATCAAAGGTGTGGTGGAGAGGTGTGAAGGATCAGAGATGTGGTGGAGAGGTGTGAGGGATCAGAGGTTTGGTGGAGAGGTGTGAGTGATCAAGGTGTGGTTGAGAGGTATGAAGGATCAGAGGTGTGGTGGAGAGTGTGAAGGATCAGAGGTGTGGTGGAGAGGTGTGAGGATCAGAGGTGTGGTGGAGAGGTGTGAGTGATCAGAGGTTTGGTGGAGAGGTGTGAGGGATCAGAGATGTGGTGGAGAGGTGTGAGGGATCAGAGGTTTGGTGGAGAGGTGTGAGTGATCAAAGGTGTGGTGGAGAGGTATGAAGGATCAGAGGTGTGGTGGAGAGATGTGAAGGATCAGAGGTGTGGTGGAGAGGTGTGAGGGATCAGAGGTGTGAGGGATCAGAGGTGTGAGGGATCAGAGGTTTGGTGGAGAGGTGTGAGGGATCAGAGGTGTGGTGGAGAGGTGTGAGGGATCAAGGTGTGGTGGAGAGGTGTGAGGATCAGAGGTGTGGTGGAGAGGTGTGAGGATCAAGGTGTGGTGGAGAGGTGTGAAGGATCAGAGGTATGGTGGAGAGATGTGAAGGATCAGAGGTGTGGTGGAGAGGTGTGAGGGATCAGAGGTGTGAGGGATCAGAGGTGTGGTGGAGAGGTGTGAGGGATCAGAGGTGTGGTGGAGAGGTGTGAGGGATCAGAGGTGTGGTGGAGAGGTGTGAGGGATCAGAGGTGTGGTGGAGAGGTGTGAAGGATCAGAGGTATGGTGGAGAGGTGTGAGGGATCAGAGGTGTGGTGGAGAGGTGTGAGGGATCAGAGGTGTGGTGGAGAGGTGTGAGGGATCAGAGGTGTTGTGGAGAGGTGTGGTGGAGAGGTGTGCAGGTTATGGCGGCTGTAGTGATGTTTTCTCTTAAGTAGAAACTTCGTGGCTTAAAGTTAGACGCTAGGAAGTTGTGAGTCAGATCAGTGTTTCAGACTTCAGGTTTCAGACTTCAGTGTTTCAGTACTTCAGTGTTTCAGACTTCAGTGTTCAGACTTCAGTGTTTCAGTACTTCAGTGTTTCAGTACTTCAGTGTTTCAGTACTTCAGTGTTTCAGTACTTCAGTGTTTCAGTACTTCAGTGTTTCAGTACTTCAGTGTTTCAGTACTTCAGTGTTTCAGTACTTCAGTGTTTCAGTACTTCAGTGTTTCAGTACTTCAGTGTTTCAGTACTTCAGTGTTTCAGTACTTCAGTGTTTCAGTACTTCAGTGTTTCAGTACTTCAGTGTTTCAGTACTTCAGTGTTTCAGTACTTCAGTGTTTCAGTACTTCAGTGTTTCAGTACTTCAGTGTTTCAGTACTTCAGTGTTTCAGTACTTCAGTGTTTCAGTACTTCAGTGTTTCAGTACTTCAGTACTTCAGTGTTTCAGTACTTCAGTGCTTCAGTGTTTCAGTACTTCAGTGCTTCAGTGTTTCAGTACTTCAGTACTTCTCTGTACAGTATATGTATATAATATCAAAACCCGTCAGAGGACGTAATTGATGGCATCAAAACACGTCAAGGACGTCCTTGAAGCTCATCAAGGACATCATGCATATCACAGCACCTGAGATTTGCGTTGCTATCTACGATACTGACTGAGAAATCTGGGCTATCAGCTATATAATCGTGGCTGTCAGCTGTATAATTGGCCGCTTTAAATACCACCTTCTAATTATATCTTCACTGTACGCAATATTTTTTTTTCTCTTAATGTCTACCCCGTTTTCTGTCTTTATCAAACTGTCGACCTTGAGGAGCCCAATTAGACCTCACGGCTGTTTAGACTACTGCCACTCAGAATTTTGGGGAGATTTTAGACTAATAAGAGGCAATATTTTGGCTGTTTTCTAGAACAGTAAATTCCAGTTTTTAGACAAATAAAAAGTAGTTATCATCAGTTGTTTAGGCAAATTCCCAGCAGTTTTTAGACAGTTTAGACAAATACTCAATAGTCTTTAAACAGTTTTTGGATTAATTCCTCGCAGAGTTTTAGACATGTTTAGACCAGTATCAGGCAGTTTATTGACAGTTGTTTAGACCAATACTCAACGATGACACGTAGAAAATCCGCCTCTGAGAGCATACAACACCCTACTATGTTCATTGACCTCATACATGCATACATACATGCATACACAGTTCAGTTACACACATTCATTCATTTATACATACATAAATACATACATAAATACCTACATACATACATACATACATACATACATACATACATACATACATACATACATACATACATACATACATACATACCTACATACATACATACATACATACATACATACATACATACATACATACATACATACATACATACATACATACATACATACATACATACATACATACATAAATACCTACATACATACATACATACATACATACATACATACATACATACATACATACATACATACATACATACATACATACATACATACATACATACATACATACATACCTACATACCTACATACATACATACATACATACATACATACATACATACATACATACATACATACATACATACATACATACATACATACATACATACATACATACATACATACATAGGTAGATAGATACACAGACAATAGATAGATAGACAGAAAGATGGACTGATATACAAAAAAATGACCAATGCAAACATGACTTTTTCTTGGGATATTGACCTCTGATTGACCCCATTAATGGTCAATGACACTCAAATAGTGATGGCCGGGTGCCAGGCGCCAGGTGCCTGATCAACAGACAGCAGCAGCCCTAGCAGCGGCGGTAACAACAGCAGCAGGAGTAGCAACAGCGACAGCAGCAGCACTAGCAGCGGCGGCAGCAGCAGCAGCGACAGCAGCAGTAACAGCAGCAGCAGCGACAGCAGCAGCAGCAGCAGTAGCAGCAGCAGCAGCAGCAGTAGCAGCAGCATCAGCAGCAACAGCAGCAGTAACAGCAGCAGCAGCGACAGCAGCAGCAACAGCAGCAGTAACAGCAGCAGCAGCGACAGCAGCAGCGACAGCAGCAGCAGCAGCAAGGAACAAGGCATGTCTCTGTATAGAGCTTCTTCAAGTCATGTTTCACTTCTGAATAGAGTTTAATCAGGTCATGATTTTGTGTAGAGCTTTATGAAGAAATGTTTCACTCTGTGTAGAGCTTCATCAGTTCATGTTTCTGTGAAGAGCGTCATCATAAAAACAGTTTAGTAAGTGAAACATGGGTTGGTCGTCCCATAGTTTCCATTTAGTAAGTGAAACATGGGTTGGTCGTCCCATAGTTTCCATTTAGTAAGTGAAACATGGGTTGGTCGTCCCATAGTTTTCATTTAGTAAGTGAAACATGGGTTGGTCGTCCCATAGTTTCCATTTAGTAAGTGAAACATGGGTTGGTCATCCCATAGTTTCCATTTAGTAAGTGAAACATGGGTTGGTCATCCCATAGTTTCCATTTAGTAAGTGAAACATGGGTTGGTCGTCCCATAGTTTCCATTTAGTAAGTGAAACATGGGTTGGTCGTCCCATAGTTTCCATTTAGTAAGTGAAACATGGGTTGGTCGTCCCATAGTTTCCATTTAGTAAGTGAAACATGGGTTGGTCGTCCCATAGAGTTGTTTCTACCTGTGTTGATATCCCTCAAAGTTTTCTTTTTTGTTACAAATAACGTTCGTATTTTATTCTTTTTTAATGATATATGGGTGGGCAGATCAGTAGAGTTTTTTGGTAAGTAAAACAAGGGCAGACAATTCTTCAGTAACTGTCTTCCTTTGATGGAACCTCAGGAACCTTCCATCAGGTTCATAGGAAGGATAATTGATACACAAGTAGTACACAGGTAGTACACAAGTAGTACACAAGTAGTACACAGGTATGATAAAGCTGGTGGAGCAGGGAGAGAGTGGACCTAGTAGTGACCAGCGAAGAGGCGGGGCCAGGAGCTGTGACTCGACCCCTGCAACCATAAATAGGTAAGTACACACACACACCAGTTGTTTACTAGTTGAGTTACTCAGTATGAAACAGGTTGTTACAGTCACCAGGGTAACTAAGTAACACTCACTGGTACACTTGCAATGTTGTTACACAAAGCCAAATTGAATACATCATCAGTGTGCTGCTACACTAGTCTATAAGATAGTTACACTGTGGGAACAAAAGCTAGCTATGTTTACCTGATACGAGGGTTGAAATATATATATATATATATATATATATATATATATATATATATATATATATATATATATATATATATATATATATATGCAAAAGATCACAGTAAACAGGTGATATCAAAATATGCAAGACAACCACTATAAAAAAATAGAAGAATTCCAAGCGCTTTCGTGACTACTCACATTATCAAGGAACTATAACAGGAAACATGACAAGAAGGCTTATAAAGAGGCAGGATACACCTCACAGTCACATCACACTAACAAAGACTACACCTCACAGTCACATCACACTAACAAAGACAACACCTCACAGTAGCGTAACATCTCACGACTCTGTGAAGAGGAACATAAGAAAGGACCTGAAACTCTTCCCAAGAATTAAAATTAGTCCAATTTATTATTAAATTCTTCCCAAATTTTATTAATTATAAATGAATCCAATATATATAAACCAAAAGAAATATTCATATTATTTTCAAAACTGCTTTTAATGAAACATGATTCTATTATATTCCTCTCAACCATGGACTTGCTTGATACAACCTTCTCAGCATTTTGAAAATCAATTGGATGGTTAAAATCTCTCACATGAATAAATAGAGCATTAGAATCTTGTCCAGTTCTAATGCTATATTTATGTTGTTTTAATCTTAGTTCAAGACTTTTACCAGTTTGACCATAATAAACTTTATCGCATATTTTACAGGGAATCTTATAGACACATCCGTCAGCATTTTGGGGGGAATTTTTTATCAAAAGTCTTTTTACTGTATCAAGATTTTTAAATACAACTTTGATATTAAAATTCTTAAGAAAGGAAGGCATATCAACCAAGTTTTCATGGTAAGGAGAACCAACATATTTTTGGTTGAATAAGGTTGGTTGTCCCTTTTTGGATTGTAAAAAGTAATGTGATAATGTGAGTAGTCACGAAAGCGCTTGGAATTCTTCTATTTTTCATAGTGGTTGTTTTGCATATATATATATATATATATATATATATATATATATATATATATATATATATATATATATATATGTCAGCGGAGACTTTTGTGGTGTCAGCCCGAGCTGGGAGACTTCAGTAGTGTCAGCCTGAGCTGGGAGACTTCAGTAGTGTCAGCCTGAGCTGGGAGACTTCAGTAGTGTCAGCTTGAGCTGGGAGACTTCAGTAGTGTCAGCCTGAGCTGGGAGACTTCAGTAGTGTCAGCCTGAGCTGGGAGACTTCAGTAGGGCAATGAGGATATCGTCAGGTATGCTATTAAAAGTTCATCAGCCACGACAGCTTCAAAGGTTTGCTTACAGCAGAGCTGGAGTTACTATCACTTGGTAAGTGCCAGCTCTCAGGAAAGACTATCCCATACACAGTAGTGTTGGGGGTTGTGTTGGTTATAACTTTGGCAATAGTGTTGGTGATAGTGCAGGTGGTGGGGGTACTGTTGGTGGTAGTGCTGGTGGTACTGTTGGTGGTAGTGCTGGTGGTAGTGTTTCTTGTACTTTTGGTTCAGAGTTGATGGTAGCAGTGTTGGTAATAGTGTTGGCAGTGGTATTAGCAGTAGTGTTGCAGTAGTGTTGACAATAATGTTGTCAGCAGTGGTGTCCAGGGCAGCTGGCCCCACGCAAGCAACATTCAACACCTGACAGCATTCTGCAGAGATTCAAGACAGGCAAATTAACGCATAACGACAGCAGTGGACACAAGTGCCACGTAGCCGGAGGTTCATGAATACTCAATGAACACCGAACACTCATGCGTGTTCACAAACACGTATACCCGTGTTTTATGTATACCATGATGGACTAACATCAAATATTCTTTTAAAAGATTGCTTGAGAACATTAGCATATTGGGATGGACTATAATCACGGTACAGGTCAGCAAGACTGTTAGAGATGGAGCTCAAGAAGAGCTTCTTTAGGACTCGATAAAGCTCTCCATGTTTTAATAGAGTCTGCCTCAGCTCTAAGTATCTCTTTATTACCCATATTGGTCAGCACTCTGCTTACCAAACACCGAGTCCTCTGTTAAGCTTCCCCCTCCCTCACTGCCTGCATTTTATCATGCTTTAAATTATATGATAGTCATACGCACGCAAAGCTGGCTCATTCAGTAGCGTTCTCAGCTCACATACTGAGAGTCCGTGGTTCGATCCCAGGCACGGATGGAACCGTTGAACCAATTTCTTTACATCTGTTGCCCCTGTTCGCCTAGCAGTAAGTAGGTACCTGGGTGTTAGTATACTGCTGTGGGTCGCATCCTGGGGGTGATATATACCTTAGATAGAGCTGGGCTTTGAAATGAGCTGAGGTATAACAGCTCTTAACCTGTAACTTCAACTGTGTCAAATAAAAGCTACTTATTTTTATTGGACCATATAACAAAAGTTTTAAAAAATGGAGAACTTGGGGGTCAGTATTGTAAACATTTAGTGTCAGGGTTATATTATATAACAGAAATAGTTAAGAAACTTCTTGGTGACACTGGTCTAGTTTATAATATAACCTCACACAAATAGGTAAAGAAATCGACAAGTTGTTCTTAACTTGACATTACGAAACATTGCAGAGAGTGCAAGAATTATAGAGGAATATGTCAATCGAGCATAACTGGTAAAGTTTGTCCAGAAAGATGGGGAGAAAGATGTAGTTCAAGATCGCAGCAGAACAGAGTGAATTTACGAATGGTATACAATATTGCAAGGATGCAATAATAATTGTGGATATAGTGCTTACACAGAAGCACTTATGTGAACTATACTTAGATGAAATCATACAGCCCCTTGTCGAATATATAAATTTGGAAACCTCATATATGGGAGTACATGGAAAGACCGACAGCATAGGATATATGACACCATACCGAGGCTGTCTGTAGAGAACTGTCTACTTCTATCTAGATTAAGTATATTATCTAGGTGTTTGAGGTAAGGATAGTAGAAGGCTTTCGAGAGGATAGATAGCACAGAGATGAGACTGTTGTTGCTAATGCATCGAATAGAATAGCTATCTAGAAATATGTAAATAGCTTTTGAATGCAAGGTTAGTCTCAGGAAAGACTGGATACCAAATAAGAAAAATATTTTCCATTGAATGTAAGTCTTAAACAATGATTCATGATGCCTTCATGATTGTTGAATGTGTGAGAGACGGAGCTGTACAATGAATCAAATGATGATGTTTTGGGAAGGTGTGATCTTACAAGGTGACGACTCTGATGTAAGATGCAACATGTCACAGCTGTTGTTTGCAGATGATACAGTTCTTCTCAGAGACACACAAAATGCGCTGCGGAAGTTAGTGGAAGAATTTTCAGATGTTTAAATGAACAAAAGAAGACGTATGGAGACGAGGGTAATTGAAAGTGGAATGGATTTAAGATTGGATGTATAGAAGGTATAGAGTAAGGTGGAAGTGGATAAATTAAAATAACTGAGAGAGAGGGAACGTAGGAACAGATGTGTCTATGAAGGATAAGATCAAACACAGAATAAATGAGGGAATGAAAATGTTAGGAATGTTTACATATATGTTGTAAGAAATGTTTGTCAATGGATGTAGAAAGTTCAGATTAGAGAATAGGTGTTTCTATAATTTTGTATGTGTGTGTGTGTGTGTGTGTGTGTGTGTGTGTGACACATGGTCTGTGTATGTGTGTGACACATGGTCTGTGTATGTGTGTGAGTCATGATCTGTGTACGTGTGTGAGACATACATCTTTGAATGCCACAGGAAAAAAAAGTCTAGAGGCAGTGGAGACACTGTGTCTCAAATAAACATAAGTTGCTAACATTACACAGAGAATAAAGAACGAACCAGGGTTCGACTGGAAGGAAGTGTAGGCCAGGTGTGTAAACAGACCAGAGTAGCAGGCATGCCCCCTCCCCCACCACATAAATATGAAACAACTAGTATAGATCACAATCGATTGCTTCCTCTACCAGGAAGGTTACCAATGGTTATTCAATGATTTTTCGCCTTGCCTTCATGGGGATTTTTGCCAGCACCTTCTGCCTTAATTATGCAGTCCACTGTCCTGTGTTCACCAGTGTCTCTGAATCTATACCCCAGAGTGTGAGTGATACAATAACTATACCACAGAGTGTGAATGGTACAATAACTATACCACAGAGTGTGAGCGGTACAATAACTATACCACAGAGTGTGAGTGGTACAATAACTATACCACAGAGTGTGAGTGGTAAATAACTATACCCCAAAGTGTAAGTGGTACAATAACTATACCATAGTGTGAGTGGTACAATAACTATACCACAGAGAGTGTGAAGTACAATAACTACAACAGAGTGTTAGTGGTACAAAAACTATACCACAGAGTGTTAGTGGTACAATAACTATACCACAGAGTGTGAGTGGTACAATAACTATACACCAGTGAGTGGTACTATAACTATACCACAGAGAGTGAGTGGTACAATAACTATACCACAGAGAGTGAGTGGTACAATAACTATCACCTCTCAGATGTTATGTATCAATCACTGTACCACAGTGTAGTAGTACATACTACCACAGGTGTATGATACAATAACTATACCTCGGAGTGCAGTGTTAATACTATACTGCCATGTAGTTAGTGGTACAATACTTATGACCACAGAGGTATGTACAATAACTATGCCACACTACGTGTTAGATACAACTGGCACTAGTCCAGTAGGAATATTGATAGTGTGAGAACCACATGAATAGTGTACCATCCTCTGACCTTCTGTAAGCATGCAATATCACACCTCTGGCACTGACCATGTGTCATATATCACCCCTCTGGCACTGACCACGTGTTATATATCTATCACTGATCACGTGTTATATATTACCTCTCTGGCACTGACCACGTGTTATATATCTATCACTGACCACTTGTTATATATTACATCTCTGGTACTGACCACGTGTTATATATCACTCCTCTGGCACTAACTACGTGTTATATAATATCTTCTGGCACTAACTATGTGTATATAATATCTGGCAACTGACCACGTGTTATATAATATCTCTGGCACTCACCACGTGTATCAGTCATGGTGTTAAATTTATCAACTAATTCAATATTATTTTTAACATTAAGAGTTAGAACCTCTGCCAACTACTGGGTTCAATATATCCACTAGTCATGCGGATAATTTGCATTTTACTGATCATGTAAATCCAGCCAGACCCATAATTAGTTCCAATAACTCAGTTTTCTACACATTATCCAAATAGCTAGTATAAATATTTTGCCCAATTGTTGGCAAAGATTTTAACTTTAATGTTAAGAATAAACACCCAGAATGACTTAAATAATTACAGTATGGTTAGTTTTGATGTAATAAGTCATCCACTGGTTGACTTATTAATGGTAATTACGATTACCATTGTCTGTGCCAACAGTAATTGAGCTTATTAAACTTTGTATTGTTGATGTAAAGTTTGTGTTTAATTACGAGTTTAACACTCAGAAGTTCGGTATGTCAATGGGAAATCCACTTTCACCTGTCTTTAGCAATTTGTACATGATTTTTTTAAACAAGACTACTTAACAGAATTCTTCCCGATAAACTAAATGGATACTGATATGTGGACGATGTTATATACTGAGTGCCAGAAAATATAGATATAAACCATTTACTACTTGAATTAAATAGTAGCGCTTTATCCATAAAGTTTACTCTTGAATTTAATCAAAATAACTAACTGCCTTTTTTAGATGTCTTAATTAATAAGGGGAACCAACAAATAACTGGTCTTATGTTCACTATTATTATTCAGATCTTGGCAGAGTTAAACTTTCTTTATTCTCATCCATGTTTTTGAGAGTTGAATATTTGGAAATCAAAAAAAGGACAGAGAAATATGTTCAACCAAGAATATGTTGGTTCTACCTTACCATGAAAACCTTCTTCATATACGTTCTCTTCTTAAGAATTTTAAAATCAAAGTTGTATTTGAAAATTTTGAAATATTAAAAAAAAATATTAAGAATTTCCCAATAAATAATGACGGCTGTGTCTGTAAGACTCAATGTAAAAAATACAGTAAAGTATATTACGGTCAGACTTAATAAAGCCTTCATGATTACAGCAACATAAACACAGCATTAGAACTGAACAAGAGTCTAATGCTCTGGTTATTCATGCCAGAGATTTTAACAAACCAATTGATTTTCAAAAGGTTGAGAAAGTTGTATCAAGGATGTCCATGGCTGAGAGATATATAATTGAATCTGGTTTAATGAGAATATAAGTTCAAGGTTATATAAATTAGATATACATATTTATAATTAATTTGTGAGGAATTTAAACTGTCACTCATATAGTTTACATGACATGTGACATGAACAAATCTTCACTACACTCCCACGCTAAGCATGCTGGGTCATGTGTGTGAGGTCATATATCAGCTTTTCGTGAAAATTCACGAAAGCCCTTGAAATTTCACTATTTTTACACACACACACACACACGCACACACACGCACACACACACACACACACACACATACGCACACACACACACACACACACACAACACGCACACACACACACACACACACACACACACACACGCCCCGATGGCATGGTGGCTAAAGCTCTCGCTTCACGCACGGAGTGCCCGGGTTCGATTCCCGGCGTGGCCGAAACATTTCGAAGTGTTTCCTTACACACACACACACACATATACATACAACAGGCCTAGTGTTTAATCGACATGTGCCTAGGACAAAATGGTAACTAACACGGAGCGGGGAGAGAGGGGACCCAGTAGCGATCAGTGAAGAGGCGGGGCCAGGAGCTGAGTCTCGACCCTGCAACCACAATTAGGTGAGTATATATATATATATATATATATATATATATATATATATATATATATATATATATATATATATATATATATATGAATAATGACATGTCAAAGGCCCTATTTAACAACAGTCTACTTACTAGCAGGTGTAGCTAGTAGGAAGGAGAGGTGGTGAAGAGAGTGATGTCAGTGACACAGGACAGGTGATGTGTCAGGAGAGGTGACGTCTGGTCACTGTCCTGGCACCGTCTTCACTGCCAACCTGGCACTCACCTCAGCACTGCTCGTTTTCTCTTCTCACACAGACATTCACTGTCGCTACTTCTAAATTGATCGCATATTTCTTTTTTTTGGTTTTTAACTCATGACTGGGCACTAAATATATCATGTTTGGTAGTATGGTATAATGATTTTGAGTATCATTGTTATGTTATGATGATGTAGATCATTATTATTTCGTTGACTTATCAGTGTGTGTATGTATATATATATATATATATATTATAATTATATATATGTTATAGAATAATTAATTATTATATAAATTAAATGCTTGATACAGTTAATACATGTGTGCTTCTGAAATCATAATTTATTATAACACCATAATGTCTTTTATGTAATATGTTAGTTATAAAACTATCAATGTGTTGCTTCATGACACACCATCAATGTGTTGCTTCATGACACACATCAATGTGTTGCTTCATGACACACCATCAATGTGTTGCTTCATGACACATCCATCAATGTGTTGCTTCATGACACACCATCAATGTTTGCTTCATGACACACCATCAATGTTTGCTTCATGACACACCATCAATGTGTTGCTTCATGACACACCATCAATGTGTTGCTTCAGACACACCATCAATGTGTTGCTTCATGACACACCATCAATGTGTTGCTTCATGCACACCATCAATGTTTGCTTCATGCACACCATCAATGTTTGCTTCATGACACACCATCAATGTGTTGCTTCATGACACACCATCAATGTGTTGCTTCATGACACATCATCAATGTCTTGCTTCATGACACACCATCAATGTCTTGCTTCATGACACACCATCAATGTGTTGCTTCATGACACACCATCAATGTGTTGCTTCATGACACACCATCAATGTGTTGCTTCATGACACACCATCAATGTGTTGCTTCATGACACACCATCAATGTCTTGCTTCATGACACACCATCAATGTTTGCTTCATGACACACCATCAATGTTTGCTTCATGACACACCATCAATGTGTTGCTTCATGACACACATCAATGTTTGCTTCATGACACACCATCAATGTCTTGCTTCATGACACACCATCAATGTGTTGCTTCACGACACACCATCAATGTGTTGCTTCATGACACACCATCAATGTGTTGCTTCAGACACACCATCAATGTCTTGCTTCATGCACACCATCAATGTCTTGCTTCATGACACACCATCAATGTCTTGCTTCATGACACACCATCAATGTCTTGCTTCATGACACACCATCAATGTCTTGCTTCATGACACACCATCAATGTCTTGCTTCATGACACACCATCAATGTCTTGCTTCATGACACACCATCAATGTGTTGCTTCACGACACACCATCAATGTGTTGCTTCATGACACACCATCAATGTGTTGCTTCATGACACACCATCAATGTCTTGCTTCATGACACACCATCAATGTCTTGCTTCATGACACACCATCAATGTGTTGCTTCATGACACACCATCAATGTGTTGCTTCATGACACACCATCAATGTCTTGCTTCATGACACACCATCAATGTCTTGCTTCATGACACACCATCAATGTCTTGCTTCATGACACACCATCAATGTCTTGCTTCATGACACACCATCAATGTCTTGCTTCATGACACACCATCAATGTCTTGCTTCATGACACACCATCAATGTCTTGCTTCATGACACACCATCAATGTCTTGCTTCATGACACACCATCATGTGTTGCTTATGACACACATCAATGTGTTGCTTCATGAACACATCAATGTGATCATGACACACCATCAAGTTTGCTTCATGACACACCATCAATGATTTGCTTCATGACACACCATCAATGTCTTGCTTCATGACACACCATCAATTGTTGCTTATGACACACCATCAATGTGTTGCTTCATGAAACATCATCAATGTGCAGTGACACATAAGGTTTGCTTCATGACACACCATCAATGTCTTGCTTCATGACACACAATCAATGTCTTGCTTCATGACACACCATCAATGTCTTGCTTCATGACACACCATCAATGTCTTGCTTCATGACACACCATCAATGTCTTGCTTCATGACACACCATCAAGTGTTGCTTCAGACACACCATCAATGTCTTGCTTCATGACACACCATCAATGTCTTGCTTCATGACACACCATCAATGTCTTGCTTCATGACACACCATCAATGTCTTGCTTCATGACACACCATCAATGTCTTGCTTCATGACACACCATCAATGTCTTGCTTCATGACACACCATCAATGTCTTGCTTCATGACACACCATCAATGACAACAGTAGTGATCTCCAAGGTTCGATATAAACATTGATGCTATGAAAAAAAAGGCAATGATCAATTAGGGAATCAACATCTCCCCCCCCCCCCAAAAAAAAAAACATGACAGACGCATTAAGAAAATGATATAAGCAAAACCTTGGGTAGAATTGGCAGCCCAGGGCGATGATTATTATCATTGAGTATTTGGGAGTGACACGGTTTAAGGTGTCAGTGACCCTGTAAACCACCACAAGTGGTTTAAGCCGCTCTATTGTGGTTTATATTCTCAACTCTCAACGTTATGTCGTTCCCATGGGATCCTATAAGTCGCATGTGTGTTAAAATAAGAGGTCGATATCAATTATGAAGGAATTCGTAGATTACTTTAGCTATCCCTGACCCGGTAAGCCAGGGGAAGGCCTCGGTCAGATGACCAAAAGCTCCAGCTGTGGGTCATCATATGAGTAAGACCGCGTCTGGAAACACTTGTCCTGTTTCCTGACAAACCTTACCTAACCTCATCTAACCTACCTAACCTCACCTAAACTCACCTAACCTTACCTAACCTCACCTAACCTTACCTAACCTCACCTAACCTCACCTAACTTTACCTAACCTCACCTAACCTTACCTCACCTAACCATACCTAACATCACCTAACCTCACCTAACTTTACCTAACCTCACCTAACGTTGCCTAACCTCACCTAACCTCACCTAACTTTACCTAACCTCACCTAACCTTACCTAACCTTACCTAACCTCACCTAGCATTACCTAACCTTACCTAACCTCACCTAACCTTACCTAACCTCACCTAACCTCACCTAACCTCACCTAACCTCACCTAACCTTACCTAACCTCACCTAACCTCTTGTCAGACAGTGGCACAATACCCATCACTGCTAATGGTCAAATTATCTTTCATGCCTTGATGCTGGTGAAGGAAGGGATCTTGATCCACGGAACTGTAGCTTCCCCCTCTCTGCTTCCTCTCATTAAAACCTCAGTACCTCTTATTCCCCAGGTGCTAATGACCCTTTCGAATTTAGCGCTTCATCGTACGAACAATTACTCCTCTCGTTACAATCACATCATCATTATATTAAAAAAATAGCGTTTCTCGTTACAATCTCACATCCTGAAGACACAATCACCATTGATTTTGAAGAAACAATCACCGTTGATTTTGAAGACACAATCACCATTGATTTTTAAGAAACAATCACCGTTGATTTTGAAGAAACAATCACCATTGATTTTGAAGAAACAATCACAATTGATTTTAAAGAAACAATCACAATTGATTTTAAAGAAACAATCACAATTGATTTTGAAGAAACAATCAGCATTGATTTTTGTAGACAAGAGATATTTTAAGGTATTGTGGTGAGAAGTTGACCTTAATGGATGTCAGCGTTAGCAAGTGTTGGAATTAATTAGGTCATTTATCTCTACATTAGCTATGCTCTTTATAGCTATGTTGCATTGTATGTAAATTATACGGTGTGACTCGTAAAGCAAACTATATGTACCAAGAAGAAGAAGAAGAAGAAGAAGAAGAAGAAGAAGAAGAAGAAGAACAACAACAACAACAACAACAACAACAACAACAACAACAACAACAACAACAACAACAATTATCAAATAATCGGGAAAAACACATTCTGCAACACATGAGCAAAACACATCTACAACACCTGAGCAAGACACATGTGCAACACCTGAGCAAGACACATGTGCAACACCTGAGTAAGACACATGTGCAACACCTGAGCAAGACACATGTGCAACACCTGAGCAAGACACATGTGCAACACCTGAGTAAGACACATGTGCAACACCTGAGAGTCTTTATTGTTAAAGAATTTCGCCCGCTCAGCAGACATCTTCAGTCGAATACAAAGTAATGTACAGACGACAGTGAAAGAAATTGAGTTGAATAATCCCTCAGATGATCAGTCCCACAGCTTCAGTAAGTTTATTTAGGTACAATTAACATACATAGTGTAAATTACCTAGGGTAATTAATTACCTGGGGTTATTAATTACCTAAGGTAGGGGCATTTGACCGGCTAACATTCTGTTCAACTGCCTCCCAGCATACATAAGGGGGATTACCAATAGACCCCTGACTGTCTTCAAGAAGGCACTGGACAGCCACCTAAAGTCAGCACCTGACCAACCGGGCTGTGGCTCGTACGTCAGTTTGCGTGCGACCAGCAGTAACAGCCTGATTGCTCAGACCCTGATCCACCACGAGACCTGGTTTCAGACCGAGCCGCGGGGGCGTTGCCCCCCGAAACCCTCTCCAGGTATACTCCAGGTATACTTCAGGCACAGGTATGCTCAAGTACAATAATCATACATAGTGTAAAATACCCAGACTAAGTCACAAGGAAGTGAAGGTCTGGCTGTCAAGGCTGTATAAAATCTCCGTTTCTTCCAAATATAATTCCGAATATAATTCAAACCTAGAAAGCACCAACTATAAAACTAAACTGAAGAGGCATACTCGAGTTATCTCAGACAGACCAATATCCTAAAATACACGAGCACGTCAAGCTTCAAGCAACTCAGAAATTGCATTATTCAGTTATCAGTGTTGGAGGATGGAAGGTAATCAGATGCAACATTCAGAAATTCTCACATGTAAAGTTGTATTTCAGTTTTCTCAATTTCTTCACCCCCCCAAAAAAAAGGACCTTCCTTAGACCAGGATCAATCTAGACTTTTCTCTAAAAGTGACCTGCTTTTCCGTATGTGATCTAAGGAAATAAGCAAGTTAGTAATTAAACAAGCAAGCAAGCAAGTGCTTAGGTAAGAAAATAAGTAAGTTTTATGTTGGACATGAATGTTACACTATACCGACAAGATGAATATCAGACACATGTACAACATCTGGGTATCTTTATTGTAGACGTTTCGCCCACCAGTGGCTTTATCAATACAAATTCAAGGACATATTTGGAAGACAGTAGAACTATATACAAAAGATGAGGTAATCAGTCCTCAGTCTTGGAGTTGAAGAACACCGTAGTCGTGAAGACTCTCCAGACTCTTCACGACTACGTCCGAACACCAACAAATGAATCACCACATCTGAACACCAACAAATTAATTTCCACATTCGAACACCAATAAATGAATCATCACATCCGAACACCAACAATTGAAGCCATGGATCAAACAGCCAGACGTTCGAACACTGGTGTTGGAGGTGAGGTAAAATTTACCCTCCCAGTGTATTGATGACCTTAAAATATTAATGGAGTACACCTCCCTCCGTGATGGAGTGGGAGGGAGGGAGGGAGGGAGAGAGGGAGAGAGAGAGAGAGGAATTATTATATATCTTATGAAGGAGAGTTAAACTCATATGGGTCACATAGCGCCTAGGGTAATGGCAGGTATTCAGGTTTATTGCAAGGGGGAGAAGTCCAGTCCCTCGGATCAAGAGCCTTTGAGTGAAGGGAGGGAAAGATGGGAATGAGATTGTTCTTAAAGACTGATTAATAATTAATACACAAGAGAATTGTTAGTGTTTTATTTAATATTATTATTATTATTATTATTATTATTATTATTATTATTATTATTATTATTTTGTTGTTGTTGTTGTTGCTAAACGGTTGTGTTATTTAGTGTCAGGAATGGTGAAGGCTCAATCCTCCGTCCATTACTCGTATTCAGGCTGTTGTTAATTGCCCTAATCTGACTACTCCGGATGCCCAGATTCCAACATGTATGAAAATATGAGAGTGGAGGAGCACTGCAGCAGGGCTACTGGCCCATGCTAGGCAGGTCTAACTTGCATCCACTCACATACCCGTTTAACCTATATTTAAAGCTACCCAAAGTTTTCGCATCAGTGACAATACCTGAGAGTTTGTTCCACTCATCTACAACTCTATTACTAAACCAGTACTTCTCTATATCCTTTTTAAATCTAAATTTGTCCAACTTGAATCCATTGTTGCGAGTCTTGTCTTGGTTAGATATTTTCAACCGCTATTTATATCTCCTTTATTTATTCCTGTCTTCCATTTATACACCTCAATCATATTCTCCCTAATTCTACGTCTTTCCAGAGAGTGAAGATTTAGTGTCTTTATTCTATCTTCGTAGGAAAGATTTCTAATATGTGGGATCAACTTCGTAATTCTTCTCTGTATGTTTTTCAGCGCATTTCTGTGATACTGTGACCAGAACTGAGCAGTTTGTTTAATATACTTATTACGCACACCATACCCATCCTTTGGGGGGTAGGCAGAATATTACATTATTACGCACACCATACCCATCCTTTGGGGTAGCAGATACTTATTACGCACACCATACCATCCTTTGGGTAGCAGGAACTACATTATTAGCACACCTATACATCCTTTGAGGTAGGCAGAATATTACATTCATTACACACATTACCATCCTTTGAGGGTAGCAGAATATTACTATTATATACGACCATACCCTCATCTCTTTGAGGGTAGGCAGTAATTTACATTTTACTGCACACTCATACCCATCCTTTGGGGTAGGCACAATATTACATTATTACTACACTCCCTTCTCCATCCTTTGGGCTAGTCAGAATATTCTTATTACCACACCATACCATCCTTTGGGGTAGTCAGAATATTACATTATTACGCACACCATACCCATCCTTTGGGGGGTAGTCAGAATATTACAGAGGAACATAATAGGTCCAGGAACTGGACCGCAGTACTGAGAAGTATAATCTAAACGAAGCCTTACCAAGAATATATAAAGTTCAGGTATAACATCAACATTTTTATTGTTTATATTTCTTAATGTAAAATCAAGAATATTATTAACGTGATTGCGAACACATGCACTATTGAACAGTACTCCAAAATATTCATCATCTTCCCATTTAACTCTCCAGTTGAGTCTCATTCTTTTTTAATGACTTTTCCTTTTGCACTCCTCCACTAATTATCTCTCCTCTTCTCTCCATATACTCTGCCCGCCTTCTGTATGCCATTACTGTATTAAAAAATCCTCTCGTATGCTGACTTCTTCTCTCTTACCACCTTCTTTATTCTGTTATTCTACCAACTGCTCTTCTTCCCTCCTCCATCCACCCTCCTTGACCCTCAAACTTCTGCTGCACTCTACCACTGGATTCTTAATTCTACCCCAAACCTTCTCTTCATTACCTGTACTCTCTTCAACCTCCTCTTCATTTCCTGTACTCTCTTCAACCTCCTCTTCATTACCTGTACTCTCTTCAACCTCCTCTTCATTACCTGTACTCTCTTCAACCTCCTCTTCATTACCTGTACTCTCTTCAACCTCCTCTTCATTTCTTGTACTCTCTTCAACCTTCTCTTCATTACCTGTACTCTCTTCAACCTCCTCTTCATTTCCTGTACTCTCTTCAACCTCCTCTTCATTACCTGTACTCTCTTCAACCTCCTCTTCATTTCTTGTACTCTCTTCAACCTTCTCTTCATTACCTGTACTCTCTTCAACCTCCTCTTCATTACCTGTACTCTCTTCATTACCTGTACTCTCTTCAACCTCCTCTTCATTACCTGTACTCTCTTCAACCTTCTCTTCATTACCTGTACTCTCTTCAACCTTCTCTTCATTTCTTGTACTCTCTTCAACCTTCTCTTCATTACCTGTACTCTTCAACCTCCTCTTCATTACTCTGTACTTTCTTCAACCTCTCTTCATTACCTGTACTCTCTTCAACCTTCTCTTCATTACCTGTACTTCTTCAACTCTCTTCTTCATTACCTGTACTCTCTTCAACCCTCTCTTCATTTCCTGTACTCTCTTCAACCTTCTCTTCATTACTTGTATTCTTCAACCTCTCTTCATTTCCTGTACTCTCTTCAACCTTTCTTCATTACTTGTACTCTCTTCAACCTTCTCTTCATTACCTGTACTCTTCTTCAACCTCTCTTCATTATTGTACTCTCTTCAACCTTCTCTTCATTACTGTACTTTCTTCAACCTCCTCTTCATTTCCTGTACTCTCTTCAACCTCTCTTCATTACTTGTACTCTCTTCAACCTCTCTTCATTTCTTGTACTTCTTCAACCTTCTCTTCATTACCTGTACTCTTTTTCAACCTCTCTTCATTACTTTGTACTCTCTTCAACCTCTCTTCATTACTGTACTCTCTTCAACTCCTCTTCATTACCTGTACTCTCTTCAACCTCTCTTCATTCTGTACTCTCTTCAACCTCTCTTCATTACCTGTACTCTCTTCAACCTTCTCTTCATTACTTGTACTCTCTTCAACCTCTCTTCATTACCTGTATTCTTCTCTTCAATCCTTTCACTTTCTTCATTACCTGTACTCTTCAACTCTTTCATTACCTGTACTCTCTTCAACCTCCTCTTCATTACCTGTACTCTCTTCAACCTTCTCTTCATTACCTGTACTCTCTTCAACCTTCTCTTCATTACTTGTACTCTCTTCAACCTTCTCTTCATTACCTGTACTCTCTTCAACCTACTCTTCATTACCTGTACTCTCTTCAACCTCCTCTTCATTACCTGTACTCTCTTCAACCTACTCTTCATTACCTGTACTCTCTTCAACCTTCTCTTCATTACTCTGTACTTCTTCAACCTCTCTTCATTACCTGTACTCTCTTCAACCTTCTCTTCATTACCTGTACTCTCTTCAACCTTCTCTTCATTACTTGTACTCTCTTCAACCTTCTCTTCATTACTTGTACTCTCTTCAACCTACTCTTCATTACCTGTACTCTCTTCAACCTTCTCTTCATTACTTGTACTCTCTTCAACCTACTCTTCATTACTTGTACTCTCTTCAACCTACTCTTCATTTCCTGTATTCTCTTCAACCTACTCTTCATTACTTGTACTCTCTTCAACCTACTCTTCATTACTTGTACTCTCTTCAACCTACTCTTCATTACTTGTACTCTCTTCAACCTACTCTTCATTACCTGTATTCTCTTCAACCTACTCTTCATTACTTGTACTCTCTTCAACCTACTCTTCATTACTTGTACTCTCTTCAACCTACTCTTCATTACATGTACTCTCTCTAACTCACCTTTTTCCTAATAATTGCTTATATCTTTCCCTGTCTTCTTTACTTCAGTCATTTTCACTAGTTATTTAAGTTAAGTCTCAGTGATCCACCCGAGGCCTGGTGATGGAGGGGTCCTATGGGGGCCTCAACTCTTCCTGGTCCTCCTGGGGGGGTTTTTGGTCACTCGAATTTGGTCTGGGGGGTCCTACGGGGGCCTCAACTCTTCCTGGTCGGATTTTTGGCCACTCGAATTTGGTCTGGGGCCGCAGGGGCGGTGACCCCCGGAACACTCTGCAGTGATCTACCAGAGGTCTGGTGATGGACCGGGCCGCGGGGGCGGTGACCCCCGGAACACCCTGCAGTGATCCACCAGAGGCCTGGTGATGGACGGGGCCGCGGGGGCGGTGACCCCCGGAACACCTGATTGATATACTCTGTATAAAACTCTATGAACACAGCTGAACCTGGTTGTGTCTGATTCCTCAACGAATTCTCAAGACAGGGTTGAGTGAATTATATTTTCTTAGACTGTAGATAAACATTTGATACAGTACCACACCAGAGATTAGTCCAGAAATTAGAAGAATAATAGGGTTAAAAATGCAGAGCTCCAGTGTGTCAAAGAATACCTAACTGACAGAGGGCAGAGAGTAGCAATCAGAGAGGAGACATCAGAATGAGAGAGTAACAGGTGGGGTTCCGCAGGGATCAGTATTAGAACTACTACTGCTTCTAATTTACATGAGTAACCCTACATTAAGGTACCCATTTTCTGTTAGGTGAACAGGAACAACACGTGTCAAGAGTCTTACCCATACAATCGTGCTCCACCAGGAGTGTGAACCTGGGTACCTCGGGTTGTAACCCGAACATTTTTACCAATGTGTTGCAAGCCAGTAAAGGAAACTTAGTGTTAAAGGTATGGTGTGACGAAGCCACAGTCTAATGCAGCAGTTGAGAGAAGGCAGTAAACCGAGAGTATGTGTGTACTGGTTACTATAACTACACATCACGTGACATTAATGTTCCAGTACACAACATGTGACACTAATGTTCCAACCAGCAAACATAAACCTTGAACCAACATACCATGTGCAGTGTTAAAAGAAATAAAACAATATTTTTATTAATATTATTATTATTATATTCATGTAGGAGGCGCTAAATCTACACTATAGGTGTCATACAATGCTTGGGAGAAGGGGAGGCAATAATGTTCGATACCAGGAAACAGAGGTCAGGTCCAACTCCTTGGATCAAGAACCCATCACCGACATCAAGGAACCTCTCTAGAGGAGACCAACATTTATAAAATGCAAGAGAACAAAGTAAATGCTTTTAGCCTCACACGAGTGAAGATAAATGGTACTCTGAATGATGGTAATAAATTAGAAAGCAAATTCCATTTGTTTATTATTAAACTCACTGTGAAGAACACTCCCATCAAGGGGAGTGCATATATATATATATATATATTGATGATATGTTTTGGAGATTAAGAAAAGTGAAGTTAGTGGACGAGTTTGGAAGTATAGAAATTAAAGTGAAAATAATATAATATAGGTATCAACATTAAAACAATGATATCATAATTATAAATAATGTTTTCTACTGTTGACTACTTTGCATTTTGGGAGATTCTGAAAGAAAGTGCAGAGGTTAGTGGACGAGTTTGGGAGAGTGTGTAAAGGTAGAAAGTTGAAAGTGAACATAGATAAGAGTAAGAGTGATGAGGGTATCAAACGATTTAAATAAAGAAAAATTGGATATCACATTGAGAGAAGGATTATAAGAAGTAAATGTTTCAGATATTTAGGTTGACCGTTGTACAGCGGATGGTTTATGAAGGATGAGGTTAACCATAGAATTGATGAAGGAAAAGGTGAGTGGTGCATTGAGGTATCTGTGGAGACAAAAAACGTTATCTATAGAGGCAAAGAAGGGAATGTACGAAAGTATAGTGGTACCAACACTCTTATATGGGTGTGAAGCATGGGTTGTAAATGCTGCATCGAGGAGGAGACTGGGGGCAGTAGAGATGTGTCTAATAATAATAATTTTTATTTTAGTATGATACATGTTTGTACAAAGGAGTATAACAATTCGGTGTACATGTCAAAAGACCCTTTAAATGTAGAGCATTTCGGGCAAACTTAAGACTAACTTAAGATCAATAAGGCAATATCAGTGTAATAACTCTACATATGGTCATTAGGTGAGTTACAATGATTACAAGAAAATTGAATATTCTATTAGTTAATGCTATATGGCTTTAGTAAGTTTGGTAGAGAAGAATTACAGTTTTGATTATTAACCTAAGTGGACACAATGAAATGATTAACATTACATTTGAGAGGATTACAGATATTATTTCACCTAGGTTCATGATATTGAGTAAAGTTTTTACATATTTATTTATGATGGGCTGGGATAGTTAAGGAGATAAGGTGTTTTCTAACTGTAGTTTTAAAACTGCTAGCTGAGCCAGTGGTTCTGGAGATTTATGGAATAGAATTCCAGATAATGGGACCTTTATGTACAATGAGTTTTTGAAAAGATTTAACCTGACACGGGGAATGTCATAGAGATTTTTGTGTCTGGTATTGTGTCCATGGGTCTTATTGCAACTGTCAAGAAAGCGCTTCAGGCCAGGATTTATATTAGAATTGATTTATATTAGAATTGATGTAGTTTGCACAGTAGTACGAGTGGATGTTTTGTATAGTGAGTATACCTGGAGTATACCTGGAGAGAGTTCCAAGGGTCAACGCCCCTGCGGCACGATCTGTGACCAGGCCTCATGTTGGATCAGAGCCTGATCAACCAGGCTGTTACTGATGGCCGCATGCAGTCCAACGTACGAACCACAGCCTGGCTGGTCAGGTTCCGACTTTAGGTGCCTGTCCAGTGCCTGCTTGAAGACAGCCAGGGGTTTGTTGGAAATCCCTCTGATGTATGCTGGGAGGCAGTTGAACAGTCTTGGGCCCCTGACACTTATTGTGTTGTCTCTCAATGTGCTAGTGGCACCCCTGCTTTTCATTGGGGGGATGTTACATCGCCTGCCGAGTCTTTTACTTTCGTAGGGAGTGACTCTCGTGTGCAAGTTTGGTACTAATCCCTCTAGGATTTCCAAGTGTATATAATAATATATCTCTCCCGCCTGGGTTCTAGGGAGTACAGGTTTAGGAAGTTCAAGCGTTCCCAGTAATTGAGGTGGTTTATCGCAGTTATGCGTGCTGTGAAGGTCCTCTGCACATTTTCTAGGTCAACAATTTCACCTGCCTTGAAAGGTGCAGTTAGTGTGCAGCAATATCCCAGCCTAGATAGAACAAGCGACCTGAAAAGTGTCAACATGGGCTTGGCATCCCTGGTTTTGAAGGTTCTCATTATCCATCCTGTTATTTTTCTAGCAGATGCGATTGCTACGGTGTTATGGTCCTTGAAGGTGAGATCCTCTGACATGATCACTTCCAGGTCTTTGACATTAGTTTTTCGCTCTATTGTGTGGCTTGGAATTTGTTTTGTACTCCGATGAGATTTTAATTTCCTTACGTTTTCCATATCGGAGTAATTGAAATTTCTCATCAATAAACTTCATATTGTTTTCTGCAGCCCATTTAAAGATTTGGTTGATGTCTGCTTGGAGTCTTGCAGTGTCTTCAACGGTGAACACTGTCATGCAGATTCGGGTGTCATCTGCAAAGGAAGACACTGCACTGTGGCTTATATTCCTGAAATGTCCGATATGAGGATGAGGAACAGGATGGGAGCGAGTACTGTGACTTGTGGAACAGAGCTTTTCACCGTAGCCGCCTCAGACTTTACTCTGTTGACTACTATTCTTTGTGTTCTACTTGTTAGGAAATTATAGATCCATCTACCAACTTTTCCTGTTATTCCTTTATCACGCATTTTGTGTGTATTACACCATGGTCACACTTGTCAAAGGCTTTTGCAAGTCTGTGTATATAACATCTGCATTCTGTTTGTCTTCTAGAGCATCCAGGACCTTGTCGTAGTGGTCCAGTAGTTGGGACAGACAGGAGCGACCTGCTCTAAACCCATGCTGCCCTGGGTTGTGTAATTGATGGGTATCTAGATAAGTGGCGATCTTGCTTCTTAGAACCCTTTCAAAGATTTTTATGATATTGGACATTAGCGCTATTGGTCTGTAGTTCTTTGCTATTGCTTTACTGCCCCCTTTGTGGAGTGGGGCTATGTCTGTTGTTTTTAGGAGCTGCGGGACGACCCCAGTGTCCATGCTCCCTCTCCATAGGATGTTAAAAGCACAGTTCTTGATGAACACGGAGTTCCAAGAGTCTGGGCCTGGAGCGGAGTGCATGGGCATGTCATTTATTGCTTTTCGAAGTCATTTGGCATCAGGGTAATGTCAGATAGGCTTGCATCTGCCAAGTTCTGTGGCACTCTCATAAAAAATTCATTTAGGTCTTCGACTTTCAGTCTGGTTAGCGGCTCGCTAAAAACTGAGTCATACTGGGACTTTAGTAACTCACTCATTTCCTTGCTGTCATCTGTGTAGGACCCATCCCGTTTAAGTAGGGGCCCAATACTGGATTTTTGTTCTCGACTTTGATTTAGCATAAGAAAAGAAATACTTTGGGTTTCTTTCAATTTCATTTATGGCTTTTAGTTCTTCCCGCGTTTCTTGATTCCTGTAAGATTCCTTTAGTTTTAATTCGATGTTTGCTATTTCTCTGACCAGTGTCTCCCTACGTATTTCAGATATATTGGCCTCTTGTAGCCGCTCCATTATTCTTTGCCTTCGCCTGTATAGGGAGCGCCTCTCTTTCTAGTTTACATCTTCTCCTTTTCCTTAAGGGAATTTGCCTTGAGCAAACCTCAAGTGCCACAGAGTTAATTTGTTCTAGACATAGGTTAGGATCCGTGATGCTTAGGCTATCTTCCCAGTTTATATCATTTAGGACTTGGTTTACTTGGTCCCACCTTATGTTTTTGTTACTGAAGTTGAATTTGGAGAAGGCTCCCTCGCGACTGATCACAGTGACTCTGTGATATACAGGCCAACCCCTTCCTTTTGCCTGTTCACTCTGTCACATCTGTATAGGTTGTAGCCCAGGATCCATATTTCATTGTCCAAGTGATCTCTTATGTGGGTCTCTGTGAAAGCCACAAACATAGCATTTGACTCTGTAAGCAGTCTACGATGTAAGGTATCTTGTTGTTCGTTGCTGGCTTTCGACCCTGTATATTTACAAAGATGATTATTATTATAATCAAATAGAAGCGCTAAACCACAGGGGTCATACAGCGCTGCAGGTTAGTGCAGGGTGCAGGGAGAATGGGTTGTAAGAGGGAGATGGATGATTAGTAGGGTATGGTTGCAAAGATGAATGTCGTTGGATTGGTGGTATTGGTGGTATGGGGGGATCTTTTTTTACTGGCACTAATATCTGTTGTTTTGGAGTGGAGGCCATTGACTGTGATTCCACAGTCTGGCAATATAAGTTATAGCACTGTCGTTCCTGAACTGATGAGTGGCACATTTCAGGGTGGAAAAGATACAGGATGGGAGGTTGCATTTTCCTGTTGTCATATGAGCATGGCATTTTCTGAGGTGGTCATAATTGCATGTCCCATCTGTTTTCCCAGATATTCCATGCCTGCAGATACCAAGTGCATAATATTCACATAGGCCTGGTTTCCGTTTGCCCTGTTTTTGTGACTGTGTTCCCCATTGTATTCCCTATTGGTGCTTGTATT
The DNA here is from genome assembly GCA_009830355.1 of Cherax destructor. Classification (NCBI taxonomy): domain Eukaryota; kingdom Metazoa; phylum Arthropoda; class Malacostraca; order Decapoda; family Parastacidae; genus Cherax; species Cherax destructor. The sequence continues at coordinate 180,613 of WNWK01000085.1, read as the reverse complement.
CCTGTCTCGTTTCTACCTTCGGCACTAGTGCTAACAATGGAGCTTTCATCAGTTTCTGGTAATTTATCTTCAGTATTTCCCAGGGCATCCCCCTGTTTACTATCTACCGTGGTATTGCTAGTTTGTAACATTGGTTTTTGTGTGTCCCTGTCTACACCTGTTTCCCCACTAGAGCTCCTGTCCCCCTTCAGGTCACCATCATTTATTTTTCCGTTCTTACGGTTATTGTCTGTTCTTACAGTTATTGTCTACCAGGGCAACATCTGTACCAGGGGCGATAGCACCATCTGGCCCAGACTTTTTACTTTCCCAACTGTTATAGAATGCTGTCATGTTTTTTATGAAGGCCGATTTGATGTTGTCATCTTTTAATATCAATGTGATTTTATTCCACATTTCGGTCTCATTTGGGCATACCCAAAAACACTTCCCTGGTTTAATATCTCGTGTAGTTGATTCCTGAATGCTTGCACTAAAACTAAAACTATTAATCAGAGAGCTGAAGATGGATTGTTGAGGTAGTTTGGTCATTTAGAGAGGATGAAGCAAAATAGAATGACTAGGAGAGTGTATAAATCTGTAGTGGAGGGAAGGAGGGGTAAGGGTCATCCTGAGAAAGGATGGAGGGGGTAAAAGAGGTTTTGTGTGCAAGGGGCTTGGACATGCAACAGACAGACATGTGTGAGTGTGTTAGATAGGAGTGAATGGAGACAAATGGTTTTTTGGACCTGACGAGCTGTTGGAGTGTGAGCAGGGTAATATTTTGTGAAGGGATTCAGGGAAACCAGTTAGCCGGACTTGAGTCCTGGAGGTGAGAAGTACAATGTCTGCACTCTAAGTTCCAGTCCCTGAGCTTCATGAGGTCATTGATCTACAGCCCTTGTACCTTTTGAAACTTTAAGTAACAGGTGCAGTACTTCTTAAATGTGTTAAGCCTCCTGGACCTCATGAAGGTGTTGATGTTCTGTTTGTGTCCTCTTGGGAAGGGCGAGTTACAGCTCCTGGGTTTCTCGAGGGAGATGACCTGTAGCTTCTCTTCCTCTTCAGAGTTTTCACATACACTACTGTCTCTTGCAAGTACTGAGGTACGTTACCTTGGCTTACCTTTCTCCCGCCTCCCTCAAAGCCGATGGTGCTCACTGGTACAAGGACAAGGAGCAAGGGCTGGGCTGGGGTCGGGGATGAGGACAGGGTCGGGGCTGGGGCTGGGGTTGGGGCTGGGCCTGGGGTTAGGGCTGGAGCTGGGCCAGGGGCTGGGATCGGGGCTAGGGTTGGAGCTGGGGTCGGGTGTTGCGCCTGGGGTTAGGGCTGGGCCTGGGGTTGGAATTGGGGTCAGGACTGAAACTGGGGTCGGAACTGGAGCTGGGGTCAGGGTTGGGGTCGGAACTGGAGCCAGGGTTGGGGCTGGGGCCGGGCCTGGAGCTGGGGTCGGGGCTGGGGTTGTAGGTTACAAAGCACACATCTCTCTGATAATGCCGTGATCATACAATAAAAACAATTTTCAATATTATTAGCCTTTATTGATATAGATTTACTGCTTTTCATATGATTTATTACAAATAGCATTTATTATCAATTCTCTTGAGCTTCCATAAAAAAATTTATTCATAAGTAATATTATTACAAGAGTTTGAAAGATAATGGTTCTTTTATGTTGAAAAAGTGTGGATAAAATTACAGTACAGAATGTATTTAATCTATTTTTTACACAGCTAACCGACCTGCAATACAACTAATTGTTTTAATTTGTTTGATCTGATTTAATTAATTGCATTGCTGTAATTAATAAATTATTATATTCAACTTATATTCAAATTTCACTACTTAAATACACAATTATACTTATTTTGTAAATTATCAACCATAATTTTTTACCATGTACAGTGGACCCCCGAGTTTCGTAAAAACTTCACTCCTGAAGTCTGCTCAAGTGCCATTACCGAACGAATTTACCCCCTTAAGAAAAAATGTCACGTAGGTTAGTCTATTTCAGACCCCCAAAAATACTTTTCCACAAGCACTTACAATATTATACTTACATAAATGTACGATTTCCGGGGTTTACGAAACTCGGGGGTCCACTGTAATCTACTGGTAATTAATTTTAAGAATGCCCACAATGCTCTGCATATTAGGGGCTTTTGGCATGTACACCCCATTTATACCTAGAACTATGTAGTACATCTTTGTATCATGTCTAAATAAAAATTATTATTATTATTACAGGAGTTGATGTTGGCTTAGTCATTGTTAGTTAAGGCCACCTGTCTACTGTACTTTCATGGAGAGTTAATATTCAGGGAAATAAGGCATCATGTCTTTGAACAGAAAGATGAATGACAACACACATAACAGATGACACTAAATTAATTTTTTTGATAAAAAAGGATGACCTATATAACTCAGGTGAATATGATTCAGTGCAGGAAGATCATGTTTGTCATGGTTACTAGACTATAATGTGAAAATCATATTTCTGAGAAAATGTAAATTGCAAAATGAAGTTAAAACAAAAGAAGAAACCAAATAACTATTAAGTTTCATAAATAATTCACAGCCTATGAATAAAAAGTAATAATCCAACGTCAACACTCAGACGTTACTCGAATATTAGGTATAGAAACCAGTTTACAGTTCCTATCCCTGTCAGTTATAGCTACAATTATCTCTGTGTTTGTAAAGTACGACGTTAATCTTGAAACTGGACGGGAGGTCACTGATAAAAATAATGATGGGATGTATGATTCCATAACTGCCCAGTTGACCTTCAGATTTTTGGCTCTGTCACTGGTTAAGATTTTATATATCAGCAAGTGACCTGAGGAGAACAAGATTATTGAAAATTAATACATATATGTGTCTACAAAAGATTAGAAAAATATTTTTTTTACCACATTGGGCAATGCTCACCAAAGCAGGGTGACTAAAAGAAAGAAACACATTCGCCATCTATCAATTAACAGTTGTCTTACCAAAAGTGCATATACAGCCCAAATTAAATGACCCTCTGAACTGAAACATCCCATCCATCCTTTACACACACGTGCACACATGCACACGCACACACTCCAACAGCCCCCGGTGGCCTAGTGGGTAAAGCTCTTGCTTGACGCACGGAGGGGCCGGGTTCAATTCCCGGTGGGGCAGAAACATTTCGAAGTGTTTCCTTACATACACATACACACACACACCATACACGCACACATATATACAACAGGCCTAGTGTCTAATTGACATGTGCCTAGGACAAAATGGTAACTACACACACACAGTAGCGACCCGTGAAGAGGCAGGGCCAGGAGCTATGACTCGTACAACTAGGTGAGCACGCACGCACACACACACACACACACAGACTAGTCCCGGAGCTAAGGGGTAGGTCCTACGAGGAGAGGTAAAGGGAAATCGACCTGATGACACTGGAGGACAGGAGAGATAGGGAGGACATGATAACGACATATAAAATACTAAGAGGAATTGACAAGGTGGACAGGGACAGAATGTTCCAGAGATGGGACACAGCAACACGGGGACACAGTTGGAAGTTGAAGACTCAGATGAATCACAGGGATGTTAGGAAGTATTTCTTCAGTCACAGAGTGGTCGGGAAGTGGAATAGTTTGGGAAGCAGTGTAGTGGAGGCAGGTTCCATACATAGCTTTAAGAGGAGGTATGATAAAGCTCATGGCGCAGGGAGAGGGACCCAGTAGTTGCCAGTGAAGAGGCGGGGCCAGGAGCTATGTCTCGACCCCTGCAACAACAACTAGGTGAGTACACTAAATCATGAGAGTTACATTACAGAAGTTTACAACAATGGCTTCTTGTTTGTCCTTATGACTGTATAAAGAAACATTCTTTATCTATTTTCATATCCTTTTATAAAGTTATACATATATGGCTATCATGTCTCCCCTTTTAATCCTATCAGCAATGAAAGATTATCTAATACTTCAGCCTTGAACTTTATCCAGCTTGTCTACATGCTACTTCAGGTGTAGATTTGATACTATGAACACATTCTAATTTTGGTCTAATATATGAAGCTTGCTCTCAGGGTCGGAGAATTTAATATAGTATAATGTAATATAATACAGTGGACCCTCGGTTTTCGTTCACCTCCAAACTTGAACAATTATGTAAGTGTATTTTTGTAAGTACTTTTGTAAGTGTATTTTTGGGGGTCTGAAACAACTAATCTAATTTACATTTGTCCTTATGGGAACAAATTCGTTCGGTAATGGCACTCAAACAGCATTCTGGAAAGAATGTTCAATGAAAACCGAGGGTCCACTGTATATTTATATTCTTTTTCTTTTTAGTAATCTATACAGGAAAAGGGGTTACTAGCCCATTGTTCCCAGCATTTTAGTTGACTTTTACAGCACGCATGGCTTACGGAGGAAAGATTCTTATTCCATTTCCCCATGGATATGAAAGGAGAAGCAATAAGAACAAGAACTATTAAGATGAAATCAAAGAAAACTTAGATCAGTGTGTATACAAAACGTGTACATGCATGTTTAGTGTGACCTAAGTGTAAGTAGAAGTAGCAAGACGTATCTGAAATCTTGCATGTTTATGAGACAGAAAAAAGACACCAGCAATCCTACCATCATGTAAAACAAATACAGTGGTACTTCGGTTAACGATGGTCCCGAAACTCGCCCTTTTATGTAAGTTTATTTTTTTAAATGCTTTTGTAAGTGTATTTTTGGGGTCTAAAAGGACTAGTCTATTTTACATTATTCCTTATGGGGATAAATTCGTTTGGTAATGCACTTGAACAGCATTCTGGAATGAAAAAATATCGTTAACCGAGGTACCACTGTACTGTGGACCCACAGTTTTCGTAATTTATTCGTTCCAGAATGCTGTTCAAGTGCCATTACCAAACAAATTTATTTCCATAAGGAATAATGTAAATTAGACTAGTCCTTTTAGACCCCAAAAATACACTTACAAAAGCACTTACGAACACCCCGGAAATCGTACAATTATGTAAGTATAATATTGTAAGTGCTTTTGTAAGTGTATTTTTGGGGGTCTGAAATGGACTAACCTACTTGACATTATTTCTTAAGGGAGTAAATTCGTTCGGTAATGGCACTTGAGCATTCTTCTGGAATGAATTTTGTTCGTTACTCGGGGGTCCACTGTACACTTACATAATTGTTCGAGTTTGGAGCATAACGAACACCGGGGTCCACTGTACAGGCTTTCGTTTTACACTCACTTGGCAGGATGGTAGTACCTCCCTGGGTACTACTGCCTCTGTGGGAGATGGCCGACTTGTTGAAAAAATAAATAGTACAGTGGTACTCGACTTACGATATTTTCATTCAGAATGCTGTTCAAGTGTCATTACCAAACGAATTTATCTCCTTAAGAAATGTTGTAAAATAGACTAGTCCTTTAGACCCCAAAATTACACTTACAAAAGCATTAAAATAAACTTACATACAAGGTGAGTTTGGGACCATCGTGTCGAGTACCACTGTATATATAAACAGTGGACCCCCGGTTTTCACAATTAATCCATTCCAGAGGGAGTTACTAACACCGAATATTACGAACTCCGAATCTATTTTCCCCATAAGAAATAATGGAAATTCAATTAATCCGTTTCAGACACCCAAAAGTAAAAATAAAATATTTTTGTACATTAAATATACATTACACAGAAAACAATGAGACATGAAGAATAAAACAATAACAACATGACACTTACCTTTATTGAAGAGTTGTTGATGTGTGGAAGACGGGAGGAGGGGAGAGGATGGAAGAGTTGCTAGTGTTTGGAAGGGGAATCCCCATCCATAAAGACTTCAGGTACCAAGTCCTTTTCCTGGGTTACTTCCCTTCTTTGTTTTTTAATGCCACTAGGACCAGCTTGAGAGTCACTGGACCCCTGTTGCTCAAAAAAGTGTTCCAGAGAATTCTGTTTCTGGTGTATGTTTGGAATTGTGCCGGCAACAGGGGTGTGTGTTTGGGGACAGGACAAGATAGTCCTTCAATATGACACTAATATAAACTCAACAGCTTATTTATCTATCACAATTCATCTAATATGACATAATAAACAATATTAATAACATATACAGTGGACCCCCGAGTTTCGTAAAAACTTCACTCCTGAAGTCTGCTCAAGTGCCATTACCGAACGAATTTACTCCTTAAGGAAAAATGTCACGTAGGTTGTCTATTTCAGACTCCAAAAATACTTTCCCCAAGCACTTACAATATTATACTTACATAAATGTACGATTTCGGGGTTTACGAAACTCGGGGGTCCACTGTACTCTAGAATGAATAAAATATCATTACGAATGTGAGGATTGGTGTTGTGTTGTTTGTTGTTGGGTGTATAAGAGCCACTGAAAGATAAGCCTTACATAGTGATGGCCGCCAGACACGGCGGTGTTGTCAGTTGCCCTATATAACTCCAACAACAATGGAGGAGTTAAGTTTCGTGTTGTCATTTTTCTATCGCTTAATCGCTTAACTTACTTGCTACACTGTTAATGCTACACTTTATCGCTGGCTGGCACTATAGCCTTTATCAACTCCTGCTGCTTTAGTATCATAACATATCGTAGAATCACTGAATCACTTAAGAAGACACATTCTCCCCTCTCAGCCCTTTACCAAAGGGCTGGCACTAGGAGATTTCTTTGGGCCCATAGTGGCTTATTTAGCAGTTGCAAGCACTAAAAAGAATGGAATAATGACGAAATGTATCACATGAACGTGTGGGGTGACCGTCACTCTGGTATACAATGGCACACCGACTGAATGGTGTGTTGGGCCGCTCGGGCCGGGCGTACACGTCTTGGGACGAATTATGATCACTGAGCAGAATTACGATCACCGAACCAATATTTTTACGAAAATTTTTACAACACCGAATATTACGAACTCTGATGACTACGAACACCAGAGATCCACTGTATATATACATGTATGTATACAGTGGACCCTCGGTTTTCGTTCACCTCCAAACTCGAACAATTATGTAAGTGTATTTTTGTAAGAGCTTTTGTAAGTGTATTTGGGTCTGAACGACTAACTAACTTACATTTGTGCTATGGAACAAATTGTCAGTAACGGCACTCAAACAGCATTCTGAAAGAATTTTCAAGAACCGAGGGTCCACTGAAGTACCCGAGTCGAAACTTCATCTAAGTTGCTCTGCAGACTTATCCTGAAATGTCAGTAGTGTCATTATATGGCTTGAATTAACACTAGACATCGGTCGCTGGTCATGTATGACAGTGGAACTCTGGTAGACACCAAGTGCTTTAATAATATTGTAAGTGCTTATATTTGGGTCTGAAATAGATTAACTAAGGAATTTTCTTAAGGAGTAATTCGTTGAATGATGACACTTCTCAATTATTTTCGTACGGGGTCCACTGTATATATATACATGGTACCTATCGATGTCCAATTTTATGTAAGTTTATTTTTTAAATGCTTTGAATATATTTTGAAGGATAGTCTATTTTACATTATTCCTTATTGAATGTGTAATGATGAAAGCATTTAACGAAAATTAACTCAGTACACTGATATATATTTTCTTATGAAATGATAGAGAATCTTTTTCCGAATGTAATTAAACTAAAAGTATGAAATTTGTGTACTCTGGTATATCGGCAAAAATCTATTATTTCCGCTGCTTCGAGCACAATTTCAAGCTACTTTCAGTCCAGAAACCAATCAAAATCATCTCTATTAGTGTAATATATCTTCCATTCTATCAAATGAGACTAAGAAACTGAGAATACAACCATAAAAATCTTATGAAAATACACCACAAAGTTGCTGTTTAAAACCAAAAACACAGTTGCAGGTTTTTTCTCATTATGCACTGCTTATTGAAGGATTTTTTATATAGTGCTCACTTACTGCACAGACCCATTCTCTCATATCTAGGCCCAAATTTACCACTCACAGCTTAAATGAGTGAGCTGAGCTCATGGCGTAGAACTACAGGACCGACCCTGAAAGGGCTAACATTGTAAGCAGAGTTCTACTGTACATTATTAAATGGTACAAACACTCATTTCAGAACAAAGACAGAAGTTTTCAAGAAACAGCTGGACAGCTTTACACATGCTGAATCAGCCAAGTTTGTGCTAGGGGCCTGTGGGCCACTAACACAAACAGCCTTGATGACCAGGCAGTCAACTAAGAAACCTGGCCTCAGGCCGAGCTACAAGGATAGAGAGTTCTCTAAACAGGTCACGGATAAAAAAAATCACAGGCAAAACTCACCTTGACTGGTGCCACAAAAAACGAGGCCTCGTTTGTAGTGAACCACCGTTACCTCAAGCAGCATGGTCGCTCCTATCCTCACCTTGGCTAGTGTCACTATACAACTACTAGCAGGCTGTAATTAACAAGTAAATGTAAATGAGAGGACTTGAAGATTGTAAAGTATGCTATGGCATACCCCTGTAATGCATTAGGTATTATATAAGTGAATGTAGGTATTAAAAGCTAATGGTGCACAGACCAAGTTGGGATGGTGCTACATACATATACGTATACGTACATGTGTACGTACATATATACATACATGTGTACGTATATATGTACATACATACATATATGTATTCATTTTTTCAATGCACCAGCTGTCTCTCACTGAGGCAGTGAGAGACAGCCGGTGACCTAAAAATAAAAATGAAAGTTTTTCTTTTTCTTTCTTTCTTTCAACACGTCGGCCGTTTCCCACTGAGGCAGGGTGGCCCAAAAGGAAAAACGAAAGTTTCTCCTTTTACATTTAGTAATATATACAGGAGAAGGGGTTACTAGCTCCTTGCTCCCAGCATTTTAGTCGCCTCTTACACACACATGGCTTACGGAGGAAGAATTCTATTCCACTTCCCCATGGTAATTTATATATTATTTAACAAACATACTGTAGAAATAAACAAAACATTGGTGTCCTGATGATCAGTTAATTGTGGTCTTAGCAACTAAGATTGTGGGGTATCTCAAAGATGTACTATTGTTATTCAGCCTCTTCTCATCCTCATCCTCCAATTCTCAGATGAAAATAAAACTAGTTAAGACTGAACAAACAGAGAAATGCTTAATTATTTATTAATAAATCCGAATATAACTTGAACTTCATTAGTAGCTTCATTTTTTTTTAACAAACTGACCACCTCAAAAAAGGAAAAACTTTCACTATGGTCACCCATGACCATAACACAAGACAGAGATCACTTTTTGATATACCCTGTGTCCATATCACCCTGTGTAAAAATTCTATGCACGTAAAGGGCCCCAAAATCTGGAATTCATTACCAGTAAATACTAAAATAACCTGGTCTGAACATCAATTTAAGACTCTTCTCAAAAACCACCTACTCACCCTAAACTAAATACTCATACTGTAAACTACTTTCAACAACGCTCAGTGTTATTTTCCCATAATATAATTTCAATATTTACTATTGATATAACCATCCTACAAAACACTTTCACCTTGTCACAATGTAATATCCTCAGATTGTAATTTGAGTAAACTTATTATCTGCTATAAACATAAGCTAATGTTTAATTATAACAAGCTTAATCAATTTCTCTAGTATTAAGTAGTCTATAAGCCATTAGATTTAGTCTGCCCATAATGCCATGGCATGATAGTGGCTCTCTTTGCACTTCAATTCATAATTGTAATTACAAAATCTTGATGTAAACTTGCAATGAAATAAAAATATAATTATTATATTATTATTATTATTATTCACACTATCACTGTCTTGCCAAATTATAAATTAGTGTTACATTTTTAATATTTTATTTATAATTTCACATAAAGCATTTCATTAAAATATAAAATGTTTCATGTTTGTGAAGAAAAATATAGCACTGAATACCTCAGTATTGGAAATAGAATTTCTAACTGCTCCAGCAATATTTCCTGGTGAAGATGATCCAGTGTCACAGTTTTCATCTTCACTTCCTGTAACAAGTCCAGTGTTACCCACAGCCTGTGATCCTCGCTGTATCCAGCTCGTCAAGATACTTTCACCAACCAGCCAATAGTCACGTTCACGATCCATGTGCCAGTATGCTGCCAAGCAGTGAATGTGAGAGTTATGTGTGTACTGAAATGTTTATCATAAGAGTATGCAACAGTTTTTTTTATAAGATATGGAAGCAGGATATTAGAAAAAATGGGTAATAAAATATTGAATTTAAATACTTTGGGTTATTTTGCAAACGTGAGAGAATGAGGAAAAAATAATTCAAGAGTACTGCAAGAGTGAAAACATTACATCTCTAGGAAAGATTATGAGATAAAAAGAATATAGGTTTCTCTTGCTTTAAGAGGATTCACTTTATGCAGTCATTATGCAATGTCCTATTTCTATCAGTAATTCTATACATGCAATTTATAGTAATCCCATGTGATTGACACAGTTCACAAACCACTCTGAATATTCTAATTATGTTTAATTACATGTTTATGGCTTGAGTAAGCTTAGCAAAGCTGTCAAAGGTCTCAAACACATCAACAGAATAAATCACAGAACACCTGTATGCTTAGACAGAATTGTCTAGAAACCAAGGCTGCCTAGAAGCCAACTGAAATTACTGTATTAAAATAGGAATGAGTCACCAAACAAATACAGTGGTATCCCAGATTCCGTACAGCTCCCAACTCGAACAATTATGTAAGTGTATTTTTGTAAGTGCTTTTGTAAGTGTATTTTTGGGGGTCTGAAACGGATTAACCTAATTTACATTATTCCTTATGGAACAAATTCGTTCGGTAACGGCACTCGAACAGCCTTCTAGAACGAATTATTGACGAAATCCAGGGTACCACTGTACAGACAAACAAACTTAAAGATTTTTACTAATTTTTATTAGGAATACTAGGACCTTATTTTCTATGCTTCCAAAGATATCATCAATTTTCCTAATTAATCTGCTGATTAGAAATACACAACACATTCACACCATACACCTAATATAAATACTATACTCACATAAAAGTGTTCTAGACGTGATCGTTGAAGCAAAAACTAGTCCCCGTGAGAGAAGGGTTGGATTTGGATAGCGAAGGTCCTTGTATAATGGTGACTCAGCAATCAAACTGCCGGATAAAGTGTATGAGGATACATGACCACCAGAGACTATGGTGGTCACCTGCAACAAGATTAAAAAAATTATTTGTTAGACTAGCAGGAGCAGCGAATGATTCTACAGCGTCTTCAATATCATTGATTATTTCATATAATAAAAACAATTTAAGCTGGTACCACCATTATCTAATTAAAAGAGACTATATACAATTTTATCCTTTAATTTTTATCATTAAAATTTATAAAAAAGTAATAAACCTATACTGAGTCATTATTTATTTTTTACTACCCATTTGTAGCTACAAGAGAAGAGCTACACTTATACTCACCTATCTGTAGAGTTCTGTCTTCTATAATAACACTGGCCAACAAAGGTTTCAGAGTCAGTCTAAAAACATGCATTTCTAACTAATTCTGGGATGCTAAATTCAAATCTGAACTTCAATTTTGCTCCAACATGTACAGTTTCTGTGAAATAGAGCCCCAAGGTGAATGATTTCACCAAAACATAACCATCAGGATAACATGATGGTCAGTTTGATGATTGACTGCTGCTGAACACTGCTGTGGGACAGCCATGATGAACACAAGCAAAAAATCCAGAACTGTGATGTAAATATGTCTGTATGACTGTTTGGAGGTTTCTTTTTTTTTTTTTTTGGTTATTCATAAACGTACAAATATAATAAATTTATGTTAAGAAAGATTAGCGTTTGTCACTGCATAATATAATACAGTGGTACCTTGACTTACAAGTGTCCCAACTTACGAGTTTTCTGAGTTATGAGACATCACTCGGTCAATTTTTTGCTTTGAGTTGCGAAATATCAAAAACCTTGATAATAATCAATGTGTACCATCCTTTCAATTTTGATACCACTGGTAGTGTCATCCTGCCAGAATGTTCTATAACGTATGCCCTAAGTAAAGAGAAACAATTCTGGAACATGTGTAATACATGTTTGGCAGGCCAGATGGTTGGGTGGCCAGCTGGCTGGCTGGCTGATTTGCTTTGGCTGTCACTATCTCCTTCTGTCTGTCTCTGTGTCTATCTCTGTCTGTCTATCTCTATCTCTGTCTATCTCTGTCTCTGTCTATATCTGTCTCTGTCTATCTCTGTCCATTTCATATGTACACATAAATACAGTTATACATAGTGTAAATTACCTGGATAACCCAAAAAATCCAGACAAAGTACTATACTATGCTTGTAGATATAAGGCATAATAAGCATGACTGGCAAGTAATACACATTTTCACTTGTTCAGGAATCAGAGGTGACGACTCTGCACTGTGTGTAATACCTGTTGGTTCATGAGCGGCTCTCTCTCTGAGACAGAGAGATAAGTAGAGAGACAGGAAGACAGAAACACAGGCAAACAGAAAGACAGATACGCAGAGACAGAGATAAACATAGAGCTAGACAAATAGACAGACAAATACAGATAGAAACAGATAGACAGACAGACAGATAGACAGACAGACAGATAGACAGAGACAGATAGACAGAAACAAACAGATACAGACACGTTTATGTGTAACAGTGAAAAATAAAGCCAAGGCAGTGCACGATCATCAAATGTCACCATTGCTGCACTGTCAGCAGTGGAGTGACACTCATCTTACACTGTGCTTCAGGAGTTTCATATATACTCCAGCATCTCTAAAACATTGCTAGGACCTGGCGAAAAAGGCAAAAATCATTTCTTATTTATAAATACATTTTATTTAAAAACCTGAAAAAAAAATTGGGGTGTTTTTTGGGGGGCTGGTATGGATTAATGGCATTTCAATTAATTTCAGAGGAAAATTGATTTGATATACGAGCAAATTGAGTTACGAGCTCGGTCACGTAACGAATTAAACTTGTAAGTCAAGGTACCACTGTACTATGCATAATATAATACCTGTGATTGTTAGGTAACATATATCATGTGGTTCTTCAACTTTAAATAGCTAAAATATTAATCATAAGACTTTCAAAAACTTTGTGATAAAACTAAACAAGCTCAGATTCATGATTAGTGCATTAAAGTTAGATTAAAACAGCCAATTTGGATTTTGAACTGATTTCAGTGGTAGATTTCAGATTTCTTGATTTCAGGAACATGACCTATACGTTATGAGAGGGTTTACTGTGTATGCACATATGCAACCAATTGCAACAGAGCAGTAAGTGCTGTATTCCTTTTTTAAAACATTGCATAAATTATCGATTTTAATTCAGTGGTTAAATCGGAAATCTTCCATGATGAGTCTCAATTTTGGGCGTTTGATTACAAGCAAAGTAAATGACATCTGGAATCAGTGGATACATTTATATACTACACAAAAAATAAAAATTTTATTTGATTTGATTCAAATGACAACCTTTCACCCACACACAGTGGGTTTTACCAATGCAGTGATAGTTAATAAAGTTTATAAGAGTTTTCACTGCATCCAGATGTCACTTATTCCACCTTGTTAGTACAGTAATTTACATACCATTCTAGTTCCTGAATTACCAGTAGCTACATTTTACAAAACACTTTTCTCTCTGCTAATTCCTTACACAGTCTTTTTTTGTGCATGCATCTGTGGTTATAAAGAAATACAAGATAATTACAAATCCATTCCACAGGTCCCAGTAGAGAGGAGGTGAACCTGTCCTGATGCGTCCTTTGTGGGTGAGTTCAATTCTTTTTTTCTGAAGTAGCAAAGAGGCTTCATAGATGGCAAGATTATGCTCGTCTACCATTTGAGAAATTACCAGTGTATTCCCATCACAGCTGTAAAAAGAAGAATATATTAACACATAAAAAATTATCCCAGAATAATTTAGGAGAAGTAATATTAACACACCAGCCCTCTCCCACCAAGGCAAGGTAGCCTGAAAAAGAAGAAACAAAAGATTTTCTTCTTATAACATTTAGTAATTTATACAGGAGAAAGTGTCAGGAGTAATGCACTACATGTTAGTGGCTTTCTTTTGTGCCTAATAATATTTTATTACATGTGAATTACATTATCTGTATGATGCATAAAAGAAATAAAATACAGCCTCTCATCGCTTAGCTACATACTCGTTTACAGACTCCTTGGACTTATGATGGGCTCTCTGACCAGTATGCATACCTAAATAATGTATATTAGAGCTGATTTCCTCTATTCTGTTTATTACAATATACAGTACATTACTGTATAATCCTTTAAAAATATACCAGAAAAGTTATAAATACAATATTACAATATACAGTACATTACTGTATAATCCTTTAAAAATATACCAGAAAAGTTATAAATGGTGCACAGGTGACATTAAAACAATATCAAAGATGGTTGACAAAGATGGTGCTTTTGTAAGTGTATTTTTGGGGGTCTGAAATAGATTAATCTAATTTTCATAATTTCTTATGGGAAAAAATTCCTTCGGTATCAGCACTTGAATAGCCGTCTGGAACGAATTTTGCTCGTAACTCGAGGTACAACTGTAGTATGCTCATCACTTAGCGACGAATTTGTTTACCAACGTGGTCTTAGGAACAAAACCCCATCATTAAGTGAGGAGAGGCTGAATTTGAATTTGAATGCATATTCAAAAGCACTGTACTGTAGATCTAAACAAACACTTAATCCTAGATTAAATAGACCTTGATTTAACAGACTTCAGAAATACGGGACAAAATACACTTGATCAAGTGACTTGCAAACAGTGAACAAAGTCCATTGTTTGAAGAATTGCTTGTTATTGTTACAATCAAGGCAAAACAATCTCATCTTTATCCCCACAATCACCATTACTGGCCACTCACTCTCCCTTATTATTCTGGTAAATCGAGGTTTCACTGAATTTCATACACATTAATAAACAATTCATCATTATTATTGTATTCATGGAAAAGTGCTAAGTCCATAAAGGTCATACAGCACCTAAGAAATGGGGAACAGTGAAAATAGGTACCCTGTGGCTCAGTTGGCAATGCATTCGCCTCACACACAAGGTGTCCATAGTTCAATCCCCAGCATGGGTGGAAACACTGGGCATGTTTTTTTTTTACACTTGCTGTCCCTGTTCACCTATCAGTAAGTGGTACCTAGGTGTTAGTTGACTGGTGTGGGTCACATCCTGGGGGACCAGAATGAAGGACCCCAATGGTAGTAAGACAGACAGACCTCAATGATGCACTGACTTTCTTGGGTTATCCTGGGTGGATAACCCACTGCATTAAAAATTCAAACAACTCTAATCTTATCTTAGCCCCTGTTCACCTAGCAGTAAGTAGGTACCTGGGTGTTAGTCGACTACTGTGGATCATATCATGGGGGACATGAGGGGTAGTCTACCTTAGACAGGGCTGGGCTCTGAAATGAGCTGAGGTAGAATAACAGCTCTTTGCCTGTAAAACTGATATACATGTATAAAAAAAAAAGTGATAAAGTCTGAGCCAAGGAAAGCAAAGACAGCTCCAATTCTTTGAATCAAGAGCCCTTCACCAGCTTCAAGGTGCCCTCCTTGAAAGGAATATGCAACTGAATAAACAAGTTAAAAATGTGGCTCATATCAGAAATCAGTACAGTTCATTATTAATATTACTATTATTATTATTATTATATTCACAGGCAGTGTAACCTGTAAGGTTATACACCTGAAGTAAATAGCTCTGATTCTGTATCATGCCTTCACCATCTTATATGTACTTTTACAAATGTTAGATGTTACAGGAAGACATCTCTAAACTGATTTTTTCACAATCGGTCGTCTCCCCTGAGGCAGGGTGACCCAAAAAGAAAGAAAATCCCCAAAAGAAAATACTTTCATCATCATTCAACACTTTCATCTCACTCATACATAATCACTGTCTTTGCAAAGGCACTCAGATACGACAGCTGAGAATAAGTCCCTCCCAGCTGTCACTATCCCAGACCCCTCCTTTAAAGTGCAGGCATTGTACTTCCCATTTCCAGGACTCAAGTCCAACTAAATCAATTAACTGGTTTCCCTGAAACCCTTCACAAAATATTACCCTGCTCACACTCCAACAGCTGAATTATGGTAATTTTTAACACTACCGAACCTACCATAAACTTTATTATTGTTCTGTGTTTAAGAAAGTACTAAATCCATAGGGTTCATACAGTGCCTGAGGAATGGGAGGAAATCAGGTTTGATCCAAGAAAGGGGATGATGGGTTCAATTTCTTGGATCAAGAGCCTCCTCACCAGCATCAAGGAACCTCTCATGAAGGGACTATAGCTTTTTGTGCAAATGAGAAATTTCCAGTCAGAAAAGCAAATAATAACAGTCCTAAATATTTCTTTCTTACCATAATCTATAGTAACAGTTTTCTTAACAAAATCAATAGTAACAGTTTTCTTACCACAATCAATAGTAACAGTTTTCTTAACAAAATCAATAGTAACAGTTTTCTTACCACAATCAATAGTAACAGTTTTTTTACCACAATTTGCAAAACATTTTCTTACCACAATCTGGAGTCTACAGAGAGTTCAGGATGGACACTCAGTGGTAAGAGGTGACGCAGCTCAGCTTCCACTAGGTAACACACAAGGTTCTTTTCCACACACAGTGCCAGCACAGCAGGCATTTCTGGCATCTCCATGACACAAACCTAGAAGAATTTTTTAAACATGTTAGCCTTATAGCAGCTACTGGTTAATATATTAAAATGACCTAGGTAGTAGGTTGGTAGACAGCAACTGCCCAGGGAGGTACTACTGTCCTGCCAAGTGAGTGTAAAACTTAAGTCTGTAATTGTTTTACATGATGGTATGATTGCTGGTGTCTTTTCTCTGTCTCATAAACATGCAAGATTTCAGGTACGTCTTGCTACTTCTACTTACACTTAGGTCAAACTACACATGCATGTACAAGCATATATATACACACCCCTCCGGGTTTTCTTCTATTTTCTTACTTGTTCTTGTTTATTTCCTCTTATCTCCATGGGGAAGTGGAACAGAATTCTTCCTTCCGTAAGCTATGCGTGTCATAAGAGGCGACTAAAATGCCAGAAGCAAAGGGCTAGTAACCTCTTCTGTATACATTACATCCCACCCTGCCCGGTGGGATATGGGTGGTTTGTTGAAAGAAGAAGAAAAAATTTAGGGAAAACTGGTTAGCCAGACTTGAGTCCTGGAGGTGGGAAGTACAATGCCTGCACTCTGAAGAGGAGTGAGGATTGTGCAGTTTGGAAGGTAATTTGAATTACGATGTCTGCACACTTCTGGCAAGATAGCTATTGAATAAATGATGATCAATGTATTTCCTTTTTTTCAGTCACCCTTTACCTTGGTGGGATATGGCTGGTATGTTATAAAATATCAATAAACATCTGTTTTGTTAAAAAAATTTATCAAACAAGTGAATCTCCCATTTACATGAAAATAATAATAAGTCACTCTGACTTTTTTGGGTTATTCTAGGTTCTCTACACATATGCTGCTATGTATGATTATCTATGTAATTGGACTTGAGTTACATAAAAACTTACTCTAGCTGCTCAAGTCATTGCATAAAGTATAAGAAAAAAGTACAAATCTATTTCAGCCTATTTTCTTACACAACCTTTTTTATTATACTGCACATAAATGTATGGGATAGCGAAAGGCTTCGGGTCCAGTGTTTAAATTTTTTTTTTCTATAAACACTTCGGCCTTTCCAAAAGGTTAAAAGGTAAAATCATGTTGCATGCCTTTTTCAATTGTAATATACACTAGTTTTCCTAGACCTGCCATATAAATGTAGGACACGAAAGGCTTCGGGGGCCAGGTGTTAATTTACAGATGGAGATAAGAACGTTTAGCAATGGACATTTATTGCTTCCTTGCTCATCCCCTAATAACACCAGAGGATATATTCCAGTAAAGGGCATCAGTTGTGATAGCTGGCTCTGCTATGATGGTTTTGGTGGCCCCATGGCCTGGCTGGCAATGCTCTCGCTTCACACACGGAGAGCCCGGGTTCAATTCCCGGCAGGGTAGAAACATTTTGACACGTTTCCTTACACCTATTGTCCTGTTTACCTACCAGCAAGTAGGTACCTGGGTGTTAGTCAACTGGTGTGGGTCTCATCCTGGGGGACAGATTGAGGACTCCAATGGAAATAAGACAGACAGTCCTCGATGATGCATTGCCTTTCTTGGGTATCCTTTGTGGCTAACCCTTCGGTGTTAAAAATCCAACGAAATCTTATCTTATCTTGTCTATTAGCTTTAAAGCCATCCCAGAGCCTGGCTCAAGGCCAGGCTCTGGGAGTAGAAAAACTTTTGGTACCCAACAAAGGTATATGTATATCAAAGGTACATGAATCATTAATAAAGGCTTTATATCACATTTACACCAGTCTAGGATACTTTTAGGTTCAGCATATAATGTATATACTGAGCAATACATATCTCTCAAATGTAAATACTGTTGTTTAAATTGTGATCACTATGTGCAGCAGTGTTTTAGAAGAAGAATGACATATTCTGTTACTAAAAAATGTAAATGTCTCGATTAAATTCAGTGATCTAGCAATACCAACCAAACATTAACATTCAAGAATATTTAATCTGCTGAATAATATGTGATGATACTCTCCATGGGGAAGTGGAACAGAATTCTTCCTCCATAAGCCATGATTGTCGTAAGAGGCGACTAATTTGCTGGGAGCAAGGGGCTAATAACCCCTTCTCCTGTATACATTACTAAAGTTAAAAAGAGAAACTTTTGTTTTTCTTTTTGGGCCACCCTGCTTCAGTGGGATACAGCCAGTGCATTGAAAGAAGAAAGATACTCCCAAACAAAATATTAATAAAGTCATATTTTACTAGATACGTATGAGTCACAAACAAAATGCTCCTATAATACCTAAGAAATAAGTTTTATATATATTTATATCTCCATTAATATAAATATCACAGCAAACTTACCTTATTAACTCTACCAGTAACATGTAACAAGCAGCATTCTTGTCCGGTCTTGCCAACCAAGCTTAAAATGTACGAGCTCTCATCTTCCCCGTGGGACACAACTACCACAAAGTTGCCTTAAAACAAAATTAAGTTTAAGTTTATGCTGGATCTATTACCTATTTATAATTACCTGTTTATAGCTACAGAAGCAGAGCTAAGCTTTTGCTGTCTTTCTTCAGTATTGAGTCTATTGTAAATTTGTTTAAACTTTCAATGGTTGCAGTGCTTACTATTTTTTGTAAACCAACCCACTGATCTACCACTGTGAAGAAATATTTTTTAATGTTCTTTCTTAGTAACTTTTCTCTTAATTTGTAGTTACAGTATGGCCTCTTGTTCAAAGCCAAATCTACTCCATATACGTACAAACTAGATAGGCCTCTCCTCACTTAACGATGGAGTTCAGTTCCTAAGACCACGTCGTTAAACGAATTCGTCGTTAAGTGAGGAGCATACTATAATGGTAGTGAGTTTGTGTCAACCATCTTTGATATTGTTTTAATGTCACCTTTGCACCATTTATAACATTTCTGGTATATTTTTAAATGTTTATACAGTAGTGTACTGTATATTGAAATAAACAGAATAGAGGAAATCAGTTCTAATATACATTATTTAGGTATGAATTCTGGTCAGAGAGCCCGTCATAAGCCCGAGGCGTCAGTAAACGAGTATGTCGCAAAGTGAGGTGAGGCTGTATACGTACATTGTAATGCAACTTCCATTACCAAGATAATTTTAGCTCAAGGCAATCCATTCGCTGATCACAGACTGTATAAAGTTATGTTCAACAGCTAACCATTTATAGAATAGTATAGCTGCTTTATAACTACTTTTGATATATACTGTAGTGCTAAAACTTATTTAAAAATATTGAAAGAAAATACGTATAGGAGAAGCCTGGGAATGTGATTAATGAGCAGAAGGAAGGTTGCTTTAGTGGCTGGAATGCCTATCATGTTTGTTTTTGATTCCATTTATAAACTGGATTTTTTCAGTGTAAAATTGGACAAATTACTGAATTCTGGGTGCTTAAAGGGGTATGTCTGATAGTTGAATGAGTAGTTTCATCTATCAATGGATAACATAAAAGGCATACTGTACTTGCAAAATTGCCAGAAATTTGGTCAGTTTGACACTGGAATTGGCCTAAAATCGACCTCAAGCTGGATAAAACTGCCATTGCATAAAGTGCTCTCAGACCTCCAACTTCACACCTGAATAATTCCATAAATATGACATCAAATTTTGCATTTATAGTGTCATTGCATTTAAAAAATTCTCTACCCTTTTAGAAGATAAAATTTTTTATTTTATTTTTTTTTTTGTGTCAACAAACCGGCCATATCCCACTGAGGCAGGGTGACCTAAAAACAAAAACAAAAGTTTTTCTTTTAAAATTTAGTAATTTATACAGAAGAAGGGTTTAATAATGTACATAATTTATTTTTTAAAAAGGTCACACCACAACAAAGAAGGGACTCTTAATTTGGTGGGTGTTGACTGTGAAAGGATTAAGTGGTTTTGTTTCAAACATACAATTGTGTAAAACAATTTTTTTGTCATAACTGTATCAAACTTGTACCCAAAATAAATCTCTCACTCATAAAGATTTTGATTTTGATTGATACGCACCTCTGTGGATATACAGATATAATATAATTTCTCTTCACTTTTTTCAGGGTTGCTTTATACAGATTCATTGTTATGCAATATCCAATTTTTATCAGTAATTTAGTAAGTTTGATATATATTTACTATAAGCAATCAGTGTGGCTTGCAAAATATAGCGAAGATTATTATTACTGTAAATGGAATTAAGTTGATGACTACAGGTTTAGTACAGCTGCCATGGATCTAAGTCACAGCTACTGCATCAAGAGGGGGCAAGTGTATATATAATGGAGACAGATACTACATCAAGAGGGGGCAAGTGTACATATAATGGAGACAGATACTACATCAAGAGGGGGGCAAGTGTATAGTATATAATATAGACAGATACTGCACCAAGAGGGGACAAGTGTATATATAATGGAGACAGATACTGCACAACTTATGGTCAAAGTCAGAGTCAAAGATTTATTTCCACATAATATAATGTTTATTCAGAGATGGGTAACATTTGGTTGTGCATGTACAAAGCCCATGATTATACAGAGTACAGTGGACCCTCGGTTAACGAATACCCCGGAAATCGTGCAATTATGTAAGTATAATTTTGTAAGTTCTTGTGGAAGTGTATTTTTGGGGGTCTGAAATAGACTAACCTACGTGAAATTTTTCCTTAAGGGAGTAAATTCGTTCGGTAATGGCACTTGAGCAGACTTCAGGAGTGAAGTTTTTACGAAACTCGGGGGTCCACTGTATTTCAGGCAAGCTCAGCCTAACTTTAACCTACAATGGCAATAATTATTTTTTATATTTATGGACATTAAAGGTATACAAACAACAAAGTTAGGCCTTACAAATAGAACAAACAAGCAGAAAACTATTTCTTTAAAGTTGAACTATGATTACAAGTAGTGAGAATAAGAATATAGTTTTTAACATATTTGTGGTTGAAATCAAAGTGAGAAATAACATACTTGAAGATGCAAGATGTGTCACTTGCTTCACCTGCAGAACCTCACTGCAGTTGTATGGATTTGATGTCAGAGCAGTCTGAATATACATTCTATTGATGTCTAACCAATTAGGTTCTTCAGTGTCCAATGGGTATTTGACAGACGGCCCCATTATGTCATCTGCTGAGATTACCAGAGATTTGAGAGATTCATCAACCTTATTATAGAAAGATTGTGCTATATAGAAAGGATACTGTATACAGGCAGGCCCTGCTTTACAGTGCTTCACTTTACAGTGTTTTGCTAATGCAGCAGTTTTCAATTATACCCATTCATCATTTATTCAGACTTCCTACAATAAATATATTCACCACTCACTATAAGCTCAGGACAAAAATATTTTTAAGTAATATGTGTACTGTATATGGATTTTTTAAGCCTAGCTCTATTGCTCACTTAATATATGATAATGTAAACATGTTATCAGGCTTTTATATGCGTTTGACAGTGAAAACAGGCTATGCTTCACTTTACAGCGATTTTTGCTTTAAAGCAGTAGCCTGAAACCTAACCTGATTTATAAGCAGGGCCCACCTGGCCGGATCACCATCTGGAAAAGACCCGGGCCGGGACACGTACTGGCGAATCATTCAAATCAAGGGCCCACCTGTATACCTATATGTCATGGATAGTACTGTACTTGTGCATCAAGGAATGTTACACAAAAAATATCTATATAGTTACAGAAGCTGAATAGCACAAAATGAGGGCTTAGTACCAAACTTGCACACAAAAATCACTCCCTACTAAAGCAAAAGACTCGGCAGGCGATGTAACATCCCCCAATGAAGAGCAGGGGTGCCACTAGCACATTGAGGGACAACACAATAAGTGTCAGGGGCCCAAGATTGTTCAACTGCCTCCCAGCATACATCAGGGGGATTACCAACAAACCCCTGGCTGTCTTCAAGCAGGCACTGGACAGGCACCTAAAGTCGGTACCTGACCAACCGGGCTGTGGTTCGTACGTTGGACTGCGTGCGGCCAGCAGTAACAGCCTGGTTGATCAGGCTCTGGTCCAACAGGAGTCCTGGTCACGGACCGGGCCGCAGGGGCGTTGACCCCTGGAATTCTCTCCAGGTAGACTCCAGGTAGTGAAACCTCTGCAATGAGTGCCCCACCATGCAAGTTTTTCAGGATACGAGCCATCGCTCGGTCAATTTTTTGCTCCTGGATATGAGCCAAAATTCAGGTAGCGAGCTTCCCCCTTAAGGGAGGTTCCTTGACGCTGGTGAGGGGCTCTTGATCTAGGGAATTGTATCTGTGCTCCAGTTCACTAAATTAAGCCTGAATATCTTCCATCCCCTTCCTCCACAGGCGCTGTATAATCCTACGGGTTTAGCATTTCCCCATTACAATATGTAATAATAATAATAATAATATAATATACAGTGGACCCTCGCTATTCGAACATTCTTCATTCCAGAATGCTGTTCAAGTGCTGTTACCAAACGAATTTATTCCCATAAGGAATGATGTAAATTAGATTAGTCCATTTCAGACCCCCAAAAATACACTTCTAAAAGCACTTACAATAATAAACTTACATAACAGGGTGAGTTTTGGAGTGTTCAAATAGCGAGGGTCCACTGTAATAGTATAATATAATAATAATATAATATAATATAACAATAATATAATAATAATACATACAGTGGTACCTCGGGTTACGAGCTTAATTTGTTCCAGAAGGCTGTTCGAGTGTCGATACCAAACGAATTTGTTTCCATAAGGAATAATGTAAATTAGATTAATCCGTTTCAGACCCTCAAAAATACACTTACAAAAGCACTTACAAAAATACACTTACATAATTGTTAGAGTTGGGAGCTGCTCATATGCCGAGGTACCACTGTACGTATAATAATAATATAATAATAATACTATAATAATAATTATAATAATACTATAATAACAAGTGAGCCTCACAAACACTCTGTTTTCTCTTATAATAACACCTCAGAAGGGGAAGCATGGGAAGATGTTTTCAGAGCGGGAGCCGGAATGGCCGCCACCACTTGACACATAATGACATACTGTATTTTATTCATTCTAGAGTATGTATCAGTTTTCTATGTTATTTATATTGTTTATTATGTCATATTAGATGAATTGTGATAGATAAATAAACCGTAGAGTTGATATTAGAGAAATATTAAAGTACAGTGGACCCCCGAGGAACGTAAAAACTTCACTCCAGAAGCCTGCTCAAGTGCCATTACCGAACGAATTTACTCCCTTAAGGAATAATGTCACGTAGGTTCGTCTATTTCAGACCCCCAAAAATACACTTCCACAAGCACTTACAATATTATACTTACATAATTGTACGATTTCCGGGGTGTTCGTTACTCGGGGGTCCACTGTATTTTGTCCTGCCTCCCGAGAACAGGAATTCCGCTGGAATGGATTAATGGCATTTCAATTAATTTAAATGAGGAAAATTGACTCACATACGAGCAGAGCGGGTTACGAGCTAGGTCACAGAACAGATTAAACTCGTAGAGGTTCCACTGTACAGTGGAACCTCGCTTTTCGTACGCCCCAGTTTTCATGGGATTCGGTGTTCGACGACTTTTTCCATCAAAATTTTGTCCAAGCTTTCATACATCACCTCGGTTTTCGTAGAGTTGACAGTGGTCCGTACCAAACGTGTCCGCCTGCCCGCCCGCGTCAGTCGGCCACTGAACTGCCAAGTGACTTAGTTTGCCTTTGTTTATCATTGAGTGAGCATCACCCTGCGCGCTCAGCTGAAACATTTTGTAATAATCCATTGTTTTTTGTGCTTGTTTATTGAGTGCGACTGCTAAATAAGCCACCATGGGGCCAAAGGAAGTTCCGAGTGCCAGCCCTTTGATAAAGAAGGCGAGAAACACGATAGAAATCAAAAAAGAAGTTGTAGCTAAGTACGAAAGTGGCATACGGGTGGCCGATCTCGCCAGGATGTACGGGAAATCTGCATCAACGATCAATTCCATCCTGGCGAAGAAAAAAAAAATCAAGGAAGCTGATGTTGCTAAAGGGGTAAATGTGCTAACGAAACAGAGATCGCAAACAATCAAAGATGTTGAGAAGTTGTTGTTGGTGTGGATCAACGAAAAGCAGTTAGGGGGAGATAGCGTCTTGGAGTCAATAATTTGCGAAAAGGCAAGGCAGTTGCATGGAGGGGGATTCCCCTTCCAACCAATAACCTCTCCTCCTCCCTCTTCCCTCCTCGCCGTCTTCCATATGCCAACAAGAGTCTTCAATAAAGGTAAAAGTGATATTAAATATTCATTTATCCATTTCATTAGTCATTTATATTTATTTCTCATTGTTTTCTGTATGTAAAACTATAGTTATTCTCTATAAAATGTATTTTTTGTTAATATTTTTGGGTGTCTGGAACAGATTAATTGGATTTACATTATTTTGTATGGGAAATATTGCTACAGTTTTCATACAATTCGGTTTTCGTCAGACTTTCTGGAACAATTAATCACGAAAACCAAGGTCCCACTGTACCTGTACTACATATCTAGTGATAAAAAAAAAATGAGAAAATAATCACACCGAGAGCTGGCAAAACAGGAGTTACATAAGAATGTACTAAATGATTAATCAAAATTCAGGTACTATAACAATATCAATATCATTATTCTTATTCTTATCATTAACATAATTCAGAGCCTGGGGAATGGGAGGCAATCAGATTTGATCTAAGGAAGGGGATGCTTATTTCAAAACAAAAACCAAGAGTGAATTCCAAATAATAAGTATTTTATTGAATATTAATTCAAAAGTAAAACACATACAAATGAGGACCCCATTGGAAAGATGTCCCAATGTTTGACTTTATTGGGTCATCCTACAATCAATTCTACATAGTTTACTACAGTATGTATATAAAATCATTACAGAAGTTTAAAATTACGCATAAAGACTAAAGACTTACAGTACCTACTTATTAAAGATATAGCATATCATTATTTTGTATTTTTTGCTATTGTTTACTTTATATTGTACATATTGTACTTTTATTAATACGTACATCAAAGTTTATATTTACTCTTACAAACATTACAAAAGTTATTCAACTTAATGCAGTTTTAAAAGTTAGTCCAAAATTAATAGTGGGTACTATGAAGGTCTTTTCGCACACTATTTAACTGTGGATGTCCTTTTTCAGTTGCAATTGCAAAAAAATAGAACTATAAGTACATACAATAAGTACAGTAAGAGAACTTACTGTACTTATATTTACCTGATGTTAGCTCCTTTATTCCACACACACAGGAAGCAAATTACAGTATTAACAAAACTTTAAAATTTTACACTTGAACCCACCATCTGCCAGGGTATCACTGCTGGAACCTTGACTGAATGAGGGGAACACATTGTGCCTGGCATAGTGCTCATAGATCAACTCCGCTAGTAGACGCGGTGGTAAGCACTGGCACCTCTCTCGACATATTCTGGGGAAGGTAAAACTGTATGTGCGATTAAAGAAATTACTGCTGCTTAATAATTCCTCAAAATTCAATTCGCATTAATTTGCATGAATTTCTTAAGGATTTCCCAACAAGGACGTTGCTGAATGTTGTAAGTGATTTTGGCATGTCTGTATTGGCTGGATTGGCTAGGACTTCAAGTAACACTTCTTGAAACTTACTTATTTTCATTCTAGTCCATCCTCCTGTACTTCATATTTCAGATCTTTTTCCTTTCTACTCCCATATGTTGCACAATAAGCTGAATCCCTTCTTGTAGACATAGCTGCTGTACTCTTAATTTTACACAGCATCATATCCATGTATGCAGAAATAATATCCAGGGAACTTATACTTCATTAAATTGTTTTGTATTGTACAGTAATTTAATAAACTACAGTGGTTCCATTCACCCTGTTAGAACTTGACAATTATTTTTATTTTGTTTTTATGAATTTTAATTTGCATATATTTTTAAGTTCCTATTGTATTGTGTATTAGACCACACTTAAAAATTAAAGAAAACTACTGCATGTAGATTTTAAGTATGTATACCAGATAGATTAAGTTTTGCCCAAAATGCTATGCATCCTATGGGCCTCCTGATTATTGTATCTTATGTAGGTACAGTTATTTTAAAATAAAGGTTTGTATTTTATTTGCATTTATAATTTACATATGAAGATTATGCAACCCCAAGTTGGTTAAGGTAATAAACCTAACTTAACCTACCCTAACCTAAATTATTCAAGGGCAAATTTGATCACATTCCACAACACAATACTACTCAGTTGGTAGCTCTTTCATGTTTCTTTCTAACCAAAATAGGTATTACTTTTGCTAATATCTCCTAAAATAAATATTTGCACAAGATATACAGATAGGCCCCACTTATACAGCAGGTTAGGTTCTGAGCTACTGCTGTAAAGTTAAAATTGCTGTAAAGTGAATCATGTCTTTTTTTTTTTTTTTTTTTTTTTACTTTCAAATGCATATAAACACCTCATAACTTGTTTACACTATCATATATTAAGTGAGCAACAGAGCTAGGTCTTAAAAATGAATATACAGTACACACATTACTTACCTTAAAATATTTTTGTACTTAACTTATAGTGAGCGTGAATATAATTATTGTAGGAAATATGAATAAATGAAGAATGGATATAATTGAAAACTGCTGTATTAGCAAAACTCCATAAAGCGAAGTGCTGTAAAGTGGGGCCCTTCTGTAACTGTTGTTGTCAGGCTAGAGATAATGTTCATATATTCAGTCATAAAGTACACACCAGTAACTAAACTCAGTATTGACCCTAATTTATTCTATTTAGCTTACCTAATCTAACCTAACACAATCTACCCAGTGGCTCAGTTGATAGTGCACTCAGCTCACACACTGAGTGTTCATGATTCGATCCCCAGCACAGGTGGAAACATTGGGCATGTTTCCTTACATCTGCTGTCCCTGTTCACCTAGCAGTAAGTAGGTACCTGGGTGTTAGTCGACTTGTGGGGACAAGATTAATGGGCCCCAATGGAAATAAGACAGTCCTCGATGATGCACTGACTTTATTGAATTATCCTGGGTGGCTAACCCTCCGGGTTAAATTATTATTATAATCGAAATTAAGCACTAAACCCTCTGGGTTGAAAATCCGAACAAAATCTTATCTCTTATCATATCTTACCGTAATATAATCTAACTGATCATAATCTAACTTAACAATAAAGTCAAACTAGGTTAAGCCATCATAAAATAGTACTTTTATATAGTATCTCTAGCTCCATCAAGGGAAGGTGCCTTGATGCTGTGAGTATCATGATTATATGAAATTTGTAATTATTGAAAATATAATATAAATTACTTCTATGTACCATAATTACCTCTGTATTAGCTTATTATTTTTAATAGTTAAATATTTAAATTGATTATTTTAACCTAAAAAATCACATCCCCAAGGTATGACTATAATAATAGTATTACCAAAGTGCGTATATTGTAATAAATAATATTGGTTGAACTCTGGCATCAATTTACATTTTGCAACATATATAACTTATGTCTATCACAGGAGCTGTGACTCAACCCCTGCAACCACATATAGGTGAGTACAGAATAAGTAATTTTTTGTGCCAATTGTTATTTTCGGATATAAAAAAAAAAGTACATTTATTTTGGTTCTGCCATGTCTACCGATGGCAGAGTATGGTTAAGTTACATCAGGTTATTTTAGGTTAAATTAATTAGATTTCGTTACGTTAACGTTACGTTTTTTCATTTGCCAATAAAATAATATTCAAACTGTAAAACCAACTTAACATTGTACATTTCAAACCATAATTATTGGCCGAAATCCGGACAAGAATTGTCGTCTAATTATATTTAGGTAATTATTTTTATCGTAATCATAATTAAACGCTAAACCCATAAGGCTCATACAGCGCTGCTATTTAGGTACAGGTACACAAGTATAATTATCATACAGTGTAAATTACCCAGGATAACCCCCCAAAAAAAGCCAGTGATATTTCCATTATTAAACTGTTAGATTATTTATGCCAATATAATAAAACTTTTGAAAAAGCTAAAATACAAGTTTAAAAACACCGGAAATTCCTGGAAAATAAAGTAATACTGTATTATTATTATTTTATTATTTATTATTATTATTATTATTATTATTTCTGTAAATGGATTTCCCTTAATTATTAACACCAATTTCTTTGTTGCAAAACCATTTTCTTTGGTACAGAAATTATTGTTAACTTAAATAAATATAAGAATCGCCTGAAAAAAAATTATAACATAAATGCCTTAATGATTATTAGCATACAAGTCAAACTAGAAAATTTTACGAAAATAAAAATAAAAAATCAAGTGGTTTATTACATTTTAATTTATAGGAAAGTAAGAGTGAAATAAGTTCAAGGACTCCAATGGAAATAACCCACTTTGTCTTGACTTTCTTTTTTTGGGGGGGAGGGAGGTTATCCTAGGTAATCTACGAATATGCTGCTGTTAGTTAGTTAGATAATTTATGTAAGTGTATTTATGTATACGTGAATCCAGTTACTAAGTTACTGACCTGGTCGCCAGGTGTCTCCAGCAGCGACACACACACGACGCTCTCACCACGTCCCACGACACTAGATTCTTCAGAATGACCTCCCATATTTCTGGTGGCAGGAGCTGTTCCACTGCCAGAGGGGTTTCAGTTTTCACCGCTGAGTAGTCACACATCACGGTTAATGTGGTGGGAGTGCAGCATCATGGTGTGGAGGTGGTAACAAGAAGTATTTCAGAGGTGAGAAAAGCACACGACGGGAGGCCAGGCTAGGCTGCCACACTACTCTCATGGCGCCTTATTCAAATATTAACAATAATTTACATAGAATAGCATCATTAGTATCAATGGTATTTGATAAGAAATGAGAAATATTCCACGCGGGTATTTTTTTATTGTATAAGTTATGACGGTAAATTTATAAGATTCTGAAATTCAGATGAAACTGATGGCGCCTTATTCAAAGAGTTTGTATTTATAGATCAAATCAGCACAGGATATATACATGCTCAGTTTACATTTATCCATATTTTAGGGATTAAAGTTTTCTGGTCTGGTGCTTTAAAGTTTACGTGAAGCCTTAATAGACCCAGTATAGTCCATACAGTAGACATTAAACCCCATCAAACATTACCAAGAACTAATTTAGTATTTATTTGAACCATTAACAAGAACTAATTTAGTATTTATTTGAACCACTAACAAGAACTAATTTAGTATTTATTTGAACCATTAACAAGAACTAATTTAGTATTTATTTGAACCATTAACAAGAACTAATTTAGTATTTATTTGAACCATTAACAAGAACTAATTTAGTATTTATTTGAACCATTAACAAGAACTAATTTAGTATTTATTTGAACCATTACAAGAACTAATTTAGTATTTATTTGAACCATTAACAAGAACTAATTTAGTATTTATTTGAACCATTAACAAGAACTAATTTAGTATTTATTTGAACCATTAACAAGAACTAATTTAGTATTTATTTGAACCATTAACAAGAACTAATTTAGTATTTATTTGAACCATTAACAGAACTAATTTGATTTATTTGAACCATTAACAAGAACTAATTTAGTATTTATTTGAACCATTAACAAGAACTAATTTAGTATTTATTTGAACCATTAACAAGAACTAATTTAGTATTTATTTGAACCATTAACAAGAACTAATTTAGTATTTATTTGAACCATTAACAAGAACTAATTTCAGAAGATCAGTATGATTCTCCAAAAGTTGTCTTAATATAATTAGAAAATTATGTCACACAGACCATTTAAAAAATCAATCTTCCTCTAAGAGACACACACATGCTGAAAGTTTAAAGTTGACAATACACAAATAACCCCCCCCCCCGCACTTGCGAACCTGAAACTTATGACGACGTTTCGGTCCGAGTTGGACCATTAACTAGACACAGAGAAGCGCGAAGGGAGGGAAACCAGAATATATACAAGAGGGGGACCGAGACGGAAGAGGTAGAACTGGTCTAAGTTGGACCGAAACGTCATAAGTGTCTTGCCTTCTATATGCAGGTTATTTGTGTTTTGTTCCAGTCACGGTATTGTGGCTTTTTACTCAGTATATTTGTAAATTGCCACTACAAAATCTAAACTATTTAAGGGATCATCTTTATCAATAGAACACATAAACATTAAAGGCTTAAAGTTGATTATTCAAGACATTCTCCAGTTGAGTGGAAATCAGTACCACAGTTAGTTTAATAATATTGATAAATTGGGACTTAGACAGCACAATAACAATGCAAATATTCCGTTAAGTAAAGCACACCAGCGCTAAATAAATAAAGTTAACCAATACCACGGGAGGCATTCTTCAGGACCCCAACGGAAATAAGTAACTTATACTGAATTTCTCAGGTTATCCAGGTTTCCAAGTTCTGTATGATATCAATGTAACTTATACCTAAATAAACTTGGGGCTTCCAGGATGCATCACAAGCGAGTAAGCATTCCTTGTTACATTGGCAGGTTCACCTACACTATAAACTTATGGTGGTGTCATTCCGCTCATGGTTTGCTTTTTCAGAAATTTTGAACAGGTGAACCCAAATTGATATTTTGCACTTACCAAAGGTTAGGCTTCCCACGTTATAGAAAAATATGATAGTTTAAAGCCTATCCAGATGATCGTATACTGCTATTCAGTCAGATTTAAGCTCAGGTAAAAAGATTATAAGAATCAATAATACTTCAACGATAGGTTTCCACTGTTAAAATTCAACTGATAGCGTTGTGTTGATATGTTTTAAAATATTGACTACTAGTCACATATAATCTGATATAGTATACCAGTATGATATATAATACCAATATATATATATATTATATAAATAATATATATATATATATTATATATATATATATATATATATATATATATATATATATATATATATATATATATATATATATATATATATATATATATATATATATATATATATATATATATATATATATATATATATATATATATATATATATATATATATATATATATATATATACATACATACATACACAGGAGGAATTAGACACATGCGCAACACCTGGGCATTTTTATATGAAGACGTTTCGCCAGCCAGTAGGTTTATCAATTCAATACAGAGATTGTATGCGAAAACAGTATAAGATGAGGTTATCAGTCCCTCAGCCTGGACGCCGATGTTCAGAACCTTTGTCTTCATGAATCTTATTCATCGAAAAGGTTCTGAACACCGGCTAAGTTTCATGCTGTCTGCATATAATCTCTGCGTTGAATTGATAAAGCCAATGGCTGGTGAAACGCCCTCAAAAAAAAAAAAAAAAAAAGATCCCCATGTTTTGCACATGCGTATGATTCCTTATCCTCTCGGAATTGCATACAATAATTGTATATACAAGCATACCTGAGCTATATATAGTCATACAGGAGGTATAAACAATATGTTCATTTAACCTGGGTATAAGCAGACAAATCCATCGTAGTGATAATTGGTGAACAGTTTTAAAATATATGAGAATGGATGGGTGTGAGACTGTCTAGAATAGAACTGCAGTCGACTGCAGTAGGCCTACAACAGGGACAGCAAGCATAAGGAGAGCCACCCATGCCAGGAATGTATGCGGTAACTAGGGGCTTTATCAGTTCAGTACAGAGAACACCAATATATGTAGTGGGTAAGGTCAGGTACTGCATGGGCTTAAAGGTGGAATCAGGTGATAACTATGTTCTTAATAATAATAGTAATATATTTCTACAAGTACATGTACAAGGTATACAGGCCTAGCTGACATCAGTGACATACTACTATATATAAAGCCACATGTTATGCAGAGCATTTTCAGCAACCAGAAGATATCCGAAACATCGCTGGAACCAGTGTAGAAGCCTTCAAGAGGAAACTGGACAAGTATCTTCATTGGGTGCCAGATCAACCAGGCTGTGATGGATATGTGGGGCAGCGGGCCTCCAGCAGCAACAGCCTGGTTGACCAGGCAAGCACCAGACGAGCCTGGCCCATGGCCGGGCTCAGAGTAGATAAACTCTCGAAACTCTTCAAAGGTATATCAAAGGTAATTAGGTCAATTTTGCTCCAGGATGCGATCCACACCAGTTTACTAACACCCAGGTACCCATTTGCTGCTAGGTGAACATAACATGTGTAAGGAAACACGTCGAAATGTTTCCACCCCGCCGGGAATCGAACCCGGGCCTTCCGTGTGTGAAGCGAGAGCTTTAGCCACCAGGCCACCGGCCACAACGCAGTGCGGCTGCTCGTATCTGTATGACGTATTTACAAGGTTGGAGGCAAGAATTGTTTACCTAACACCCGCCTCACGTAGGTACAAAAAAACACAGTTATCACAGTGTTTACGAACATTTCTGCGTTCCTGTCCAAGTGACCCTGACGTGATACGCCTCTCTTGTCATTGGTCGACAGCCTGGGTACCCCCTCTCTGATTGGCTACTTGTATTACGTTGCCGAGTTGTGATTGGCGGAGGCTGGAGGCGTTGATTATGGTACACATGTTAGTTGCCCACTCTCAGGACAGAGGACAGATGCATCCTATTTTCGTTCAAGGCTGTCTGCTTGTGCTAGACCCACGCGATGCTGTTTTCTATTGCGCTTTACAAAAACTGTTTATATGTATGTATAATACATAACAAGTATCAGACTGGAAACAAGATATATTGCTTGACTTTGTTGGGTTATCCTAGAATAAATATGCACAATGAATCACTAGGATGGGTCGTGGCAAGTGATAGCACCTTTGACTCACATCTGAAAGATCTGGGTTCATTTCCGATACAAGTTGAATCGTTCAGCATGCTTCCTCATACTAGCAATCTTTGTTCAACTAGTAGTAAGTAGGTACTATGGTATCAGACGATTGTTGTGGGTTGCATCCCGGGGAAGAGGATCAAAGGAGACCCATAGAAATAAGCCATAGTGGCTTTATTGGGTTATTCTGGGTTAGGTTAGGTAAGATTCGTCAGGAAACAGGACAAGTGTTTCCTGACGTGGGTCTTTGTCATCTGATGACCCACAGCTGGAGCTTTTGGTCATCTAACCGAGGCTTCCACTGGCTTACTGGTCCACTCCTTCAAAAATATATCCTGGGCTACTAACCCACCGAGTTAATAATCCGAATAAAATCTTATTCTGCCATTACGTTCCAGTTATGTGTTAACTGCAACCTAAATAAAACATTATTATTATTAGTATTAGTATTGTTGATGTAATGTTTAGCACTTGTATGTAATGGTTAAATGTAGACAATAATTCCGCTTTATGTTAAACTTCAATATTTCAATGTTACTTTGACTTTCTACTTGGACTTTCTATAATGCTTGCATTACAGAAACTGATGATGCTGAGAGACATGCACCCTTAATGACCCTCATGTAGATATAGATTTCGCCATCTAAGCGGATAATTAATTGTAGTCACCTAATTGTACGCACCTAAATGTGGTTGCAGGAGTCTCGGTTCCTGGCACCGCCTGTACACTGGCCGCTACTGGTTCACTCTCCATGTGTGAGCCCTATCATACTTATTAACTATGTATGGATCCCAACCTCCACCGCTTCACAGTCTGGGTCGTTCCACTTGCTGACCACTCTAAGACTAAAGAAGTATCTCCTGACAACCCTGTGATTCGTGAATCTGAAAATGGTATACAGTACCGACGGAATAAAGATACCTAGCTGTTGTACATGTGTCTTACTAATCAACCTGTGATTCATGTTTTTTAAGACTCACCCACTTCACCCTTCACCTCACATCGATCCTGTGGACGGTGTTCTATTGGTTACACAAGTAACCAATAGAGCACATTAAAAGTTGAACCCATTAAAGATAAATGACGGTGGGGAGAGTAATGGAAGAGATTATCAAGTGACGTACTTACGAGGCCTGACAAGTGGCTTATTGACACTAGAGTACAAGGAAGGGCTCAAGGTGACCATGTAACACTGAGGGTTCCTGGTACATTGTTCTGCTGCGCATTGCTGTCTTGTACGCAACTCCTTCATACCACTGATTCTTCAAGGGGGATTGTGCTTTGATGCTGGTGAAGGACTCTTGATTACCCTTCAGGAATACCTTGATGCTGAAGGGTTCTTAATGCCCCTTCTTAGGTGCCTTGATGCTGGTGAAAGGCTCTTGATTACCCTTCATGGACACCCCGATGCTGAACGGCTATTGACTCTAAAGGGATACTGACTTCAGGGGTACCTTGATGCTGATGAAGGGCTATTAATGACCTTCAGGGGTACCCTGATGCTGGTGAAGGGCTTTTGATTACTCTGCATGATGGTACCTTGATGATGCGAAGATCTTTTTATTTTTCAGAAGGGTTCCTTGATGCTGGTGAAGGACTGTTTTATTACCCTTCAGGAAGGTACCTCGATACTGGTGAAGGGTTCTTAATGACCCTTCAGGAGGGTACCTTGATACTGGTGAAGGGTTCTTAATGACCCTTCAGGAGGGTACCTTGATACTGGTGAAGGGTTCTTAATGACCCTTCAGGAGGGTACCTCCTTGATACTGGTTAAGGGTTCTTAATTACCCTTTAAGAGTTTGCCTTGACGCTGGTGAAGAGCTCTTGATCAAAGGGACTGGAGTTACCTTCCTATTCATCGGATCAAACCCAGTTACCTCTTATTTACCAGGAACTGTACCAGCCCTACATGTTTAGTGCTTACCCATACTACTACTACTAACAATAATAATAATATTATTATTATAAAATAAAATAATTTATTTTCCAATGAGACATTTTCTTCTTATATAAGAGGAAAAACAAATTGTTATATAATAATTTATTAAGTGTTCAGAAAAGGAATAGGAAGAAAAAAAGAATCGGAAGGTATGAAGAGTGGCGCCATGAGGGTGTGAAGAGCGACTAAGATACTGATTGGTTAACAGTATAGGAAGACGGTGCTGATTGGCTGTGTACTCACCTTTATTACTCACCCGTATGTGGCTGCAGGGGGTCGAGTCCTAGCCCCTGGCCCTGTCCCTCTCAACTTGCCGCTCACCAGTCACTCTCTCATAGCCTCATGGGGTCCTGTCGTACCTACTTTTAAAACTGTATATGTAACCTGCTCCCTCCACTTCTTCATTGAGATCATTCCACTTCCCGACCACTATGAGACTGAAGAAACACTTCCTGACATCCCTGTGGCTCATCTGTGTATTTTTAACTTCCAGCTGCGTCCCCTGGGTACCTGTCCCTCACCTCTCAACAGCCTGTCCCTGTTTGACTTATCAATTCCTGTGAATATTTTGTATGTCATTATCATGTCTCCCCTGGTTCTTTGGTTCTCCAAAGTCTTTAGCTTCAGTTCCGTTAGTCTCTCCTTGTAGTTCATGCCTCTTAGTTCTGGAACAAGCCTCGTTGCATATTTCTTCACTTTCTCCAGTACATTAACATGCTTTTCCCTGTGTTGGTTCCATACTGGTGCTGCATACTCCAAGATGGGCCTGACTTATGTTGTATACAGTGTCGTGAATAACTTGAAATTCCTAAAAGATACTCTAAGATTTGACAAAAGAGAATTTGCTGTAGAGGTTATTAAGAGGTTATTATTGTGCCTCTGGTAATATGCTCGGCAGTATGCTTACTCCTCGGTCTTACTCACTGTGTGAGGTTTGCACCTTTTGTCCCAGAGTCTTTACTTAGTTTACTGTCTTCTTACCCCTTCCCTAATTTTCACAATGTTGCATTTGCTGTGGATGAATTCAAGTACCTAGTTATTGTGTCAGTGTTTCGCTCTCCATGTCACATTAGTTGCACAAGTTATCTGACCAGTCCTGGGTTTTGTCTTGATCCATTTGCATCCTTTCTTTGTCTTCATCGCTTTTTTTTTTATTTTCCTTATTAATTGTACATCATCTCCATATGTGGATAAATCTTATGCTATCTCTCCTGGTATGTCATTCACATATACTAGAAACAGTACTAGTCAAAATACAGGTTCTTGCAGAACCCCTTTCGTTACACTTTTCTATTCCGACACCTCTTCTTGGACAATCACTCTGTCTTCTTCCTGCAAAATACATTCTGAACCAGTGTAGTAGGTTCATCTCTATGGTTTGGAACGATATCGGTATTTTATACCATATTCAACATTACATATCTCACCAAGACGTGTCATAATACTCCTTGCCGCGAGACTCTGCACCATCTTGGCTTCTGACTTATAAGGAGAAGTTGGTCAGTGGACACAGAAAGCTTTTCTCTAAGAAAGGCTTCTATGCTCGATGTTTTGTAAGTGTTTAGTAAACTGTGCTTGTATGGTGTTGCGTCCCTTGCATGGGACCCAAGGTGTATTTATTATATGTATATATTTTTATTTTCACTTAGTATTATATTGTCTATATCTTCACTAATAGCTAAAGTGAAGATATCTTGCTTTATAATATTATCTGACCTTATATTATTTAGTATGTATATAGGTAGGATGTGTTTTATTGAATTAGGTCGAGAACTGCTGTGCTAACTACCGTAAAATAGTCAATCGGTCTCTCGGTAGGTGTCCCATGAAGCGAGTTGATGTGTGGCTTAGAGGCGTTGCCTGAGTGAGTACCAGCCTACCTCTAGCCTTGGAAACATCTCCTCGAAGTTTGATTAAGACTCAAGTTTTGGGTAACAGACGGTTCCGTTAGTGAGACAGACAGAGTTAGTTCTGGATTTAGAGATTTTGATATCTACTAAGGTTGCGAGTTTTCTGACGTTATAAAGTCAATCAGTGGATTTAACTGTGACCTCTACATATTACCGTAGTCTTGATTTGAATTGAGCCGAATTTATATTCGGTAAGAAGGGAGTATTAAGACTCCTATAGAGATTCTTTTGAAGATCTCAGCTGTGTGTTTTGTTCCTGCTTCGTTAAGATCGCTTGTTATGTTTTGATAAATGTCTCTATCTCTAGGTTAGCTTCTTACTTGGTGGATTATCGTACTAGAAACCAGCGATTATTCTAGGACGGATGTACAATTTAGCCTTGTACGTATATAGAGTCGACTTATAGTGAGACATTTCCGTCAGTGATTGAAACCCCTGGATATGTGTATATATGGTTAATTACGACTTTAAATGTTCATAAATTGTATTATGAATTTATGGCCTTTAGTATTATTGTACTCAAAAGTATCATTCTGTATTTTTCAACAAGAGAGAGTATTTGTTACTTCTTTTAAGACACGTTAATATTAAAGATATTAAATTATCATTTTGTCTGGTCTTTCATACTAAAGATAGCCAGTCCTGACCGTGATCCAACACCTTGTTATGAAAGAGAAGACTTTCACAGGTTACAAACGTAAGGAGATTTATCCAAACTCCCCGGAGTTCTCTACTCGCTTCTATTGTATAACCCAACAAAATGCATAACTTCTCTTTTTGTAACATATGGGCCAACCAAATGACGTGCATACACAACACACAGTAGTGTGTTTTCACGTTCGTTATGACTTATCTTGAGTTTATAGACTATATGGCTTTGAGAGGTATGAGAATAGCTGTACCATGGCCTGGTAGGTAACGCTCTCGCCTCACTCACTGAGTGTCCGTGGTTCAATTCCCGACCGGGTGGAAACACTGGGAGTTTCTTGACACCTGCTGTACCCGTTCATCTAGCAAGCAAGTAGGTACCTGGGTGTTAGTCGACTGGTGTGGGTCGCATCCTGGGGGACACGAATGGAAAAAACAGGCAATCATGAATGACGCACTGACTTTCTTGGGTTATCCTGAGTGGCTAACCCTGCGGGTTAAAAATCCGATCAAAATCTTATCTTGCCACGAAAGCTTTCGAGGTGAGAGTTGGTGCCGCTGATACAAGTCACAGATATGTTGTCTCTTAAGTCTTGCTACTGTAAGTTTCGTAGCTGAGTGGCACAGTGCCAGACCTGCTACTTGCCATAACCTGACTTAAAATAAAATAAGCTTTAAAGAAGAATAGGATACGTTTAAAATTAACGTTGAGTAAAGAGCCATACATTGACGTTTTGTAAATGGTGTTGTTTGCATGTATAAAATACGAGTATGTTGCACTAGTCAGTATGACCCCTATGGTTTAGCGCTTCTTTTGATTATAATAACGCACTAGTCAGCTAGAGGTGCTGCTGACGACCATCTTCCTCTCCTCACCAATGTCAGCACCACTGACCGGGTCAGCCAGAGGTGCTGCTGACACTTCTAACCACTGAAGGGAGGTTCACTGATGCAGCTGAAGGGTTTTCATACCCCCAAAATTGAAGTTACCTTCCCTTCCTTGGATCTAGTTTGACTACCTTCCATTCCCCTGGTACTACACTATGGTTGAGAGGCGCGGCCAGATCAGTCTCGACCCCCTGCACCATCAAACGAGTACACACACCTGAGCTTTGTTTACTGACGAGGGCACCTCGATATCCGCAACACCTGTAAGGTATATGACTTACATTCACTTGTTTATACCTGGGATAATCCACATGTGATTCATCGTATATTTATACTACACACATACATATATACACTACACATACATGTATACACTACATGTATACACTACTACATGTACACTGCCCACATACATATATATACACTTGTCTATTGACAAGTACCTTTGACGACTAGTAACCCCACATACACACATATATGGAGCAGGAAGAGTGACCTAGTAGCGACCAGTGAAGAGGCAGGGCCAGGAGCTGTGAATCGACCCCTGTAACCACAACTAGGTGACACACACATATCAGGAACCTCACAGACGACACTCCGAACTGCAATATCCCCACTCCGCCTTCAGAGTGCAGGCACTGTACTTCTCACCTCCAGGACTCAAGTCCGGCTAACGGGTTTCCCTGAATCCCTTCATAAATGTTATCTTGCTCACACTCCAACAGCACGTCAAACTTTAAAAACCACTTGCCTCCACTCCGATCTAACATTCTTAACTTATATAACAATTAACGCCATTAGAGCACAGTTACACCACAGTGAACACCATAATATGTGATTGGCACCCGAGTACCTATTTAGTGTTAGGTGAACAGGGGCAGCGTATGAAGAAAGTAACAGATACCTATTTACTACTGGGACTAGGTGAACAGGGGCAGCAGGTGTGAGGAGACTTGCCCATACGTCTCTGCTCGTCCGGGAATCTAACCCACGTAATTTTGCGTAGTTTTAGAGGTAATGCGCCGTCGTGTGTACTGACCATCTATGGTTACAATCATAACCATAATTTTCAAAGGGGTGGGCCGGTAAGCCAGCGGAAGGCTTCGGTCAGATGACCAAAAGCTCCAGCTGCGGGTCATATGACTAAGGCTCGCGTCAGGAAACACTTCCGTTTCGTGACAAACCGTACCTAACCTAACCGCTGCGTACTGAGTTAGAGAGCACCCTGGGGGAGGGTCACTATGCTAACATTGTTTTCTGACATAATTATCCACAAAAAAGTTCATTGGTCTGGCACGCAGTCATGCACGGTGTATATACACTGAGGGGTGTATGTTTCTCTATATACACTGAGGGGTGTATGTTTTGTGTATATTCATTGAGATTGTATTACCGCTAAGATGTGTATATTTCAGTGTATACCATAATATATACACTAAAGGTTTACATTATCCCTATTTAGGGCTTAATATACGTATTCTTGACTGGTTGGGTACAGGTGACATGCAACCTTAATGACCCTCTTGCAGTCGATAGTCTTGAAACTTAACAAACCTGGCGGTAAAGCTGTCAATCAGAATTATAATTATATTAATCAAACCTAGTGTTAACACAAAATGACTCGTATTTTGTTGTATAATACATTGTATTTTTAAACAAAGTTGCATTTTTATACTAGATATATTAGTGAATTACATTACAATTAGATCAATTTATTATGTTACAAGTGACTGGGGTTAATTTAGTTTGTGAGGAAACAGGATAAGTGTTTCCTGACGCGGGTCTTAGTCATATGATGACCCGTAGCTGGAGTTTTTGGTCATCTGACCGAGGCCTTCCACTGGCTTACCGGTCCACCCTTTAAAATTATGGTTATAATTAGTATAATCATTAGGAATTGGCGACTAAATTAGTGATAAGTCTACCTCATCCTTCCTCACTATTACATAGCCTCTCAGTCGTGAATATTAATATTGACTTCGACCTAAATCTACTAATCTCTGCAGTAATGAATTTTTCTGCAAACCGTAACTGTCAGTATTGGACAGTTAGTCAAACACAAACTTGTTCCTAGTGTTAGCTCACTGGGTTACACTGATGACATTATTGTCCAAGATTCATTAAATGCTGACTGAACTGTCACTGACTGGAGAGATCTGGTGATAGCAACAGTATGTAGATGTCGTGCCGAATAGGTAAAACTTGCAGTTTTGGCTTAAATAGCAACGCTCTTCTTGCCGAAAAAGAAGGGAAAATTTGTGTACGCAGTATTTTCGCAAAAATCATTTTGAACCTAACGAAAACAAATATTTCATTGTTTGTTTATTATTAAATTATCGTAAACTTATCTAAAATATATTTTGTTGGATTAGGCTAAATTAAATTGCGCTTATAATAAGGTTAGGTAAGTTTTCTAAGGTTCTTTTGGTAGAAAATTATTATTTTTTACATTAACATAAATGAAAAAATATCTTTAAACGAATAAGAGAAAATATTAGAAAGGACTTAATTTTAAAGGAGTTCTTGCTAATTGACCAGTTTTACCTATTCGGCACGACATAGACATGTATGGTACAGTTCAAGATATTGAGGACTGAAGAAGCCACATGTGAAACGTTCAATAAATGTTTTGAGCTGTACATATGTATCTTTATCTACACAAGTTTCATTATTAGGGACACCTGGTTTAAATACATGATACTACAGGTATTTTAAGTTTCCCTGGTTTACGGTCATTCATAACTGCACAGGTCTCAAACACCAGGAAGAACAACACTCAACAGTGCTTATAATTATGACCATAATTTTTAAAGGGGTGAACCGGTAAGCCAGTGGAAGGCCTCGGTCAGATGACCAAAAGCTCCAACGGTGGGTCATCATATGACTAAGACCCGCGTCAGGAAGCACTTGTCCTGTTTCCTGACGAACCTAACCTAACCTCACTGCACTCAATTACTGAAATTGAGATACAGTAACTCAACATGTACCAGGGATGAACTTGGTGAATATATAATTGTTCCGTTTACAACTAGTAACATGAAGACCTCAATTACAGTTGTTTTTTACACAGGGTTTGATAATGTTAGGTTGAATCAATGATGTTGGTAGAATTACCCACAATATGCTAAGTAAAAGGGCACAAGTGCAACTAACCCAAAAATAAAATGTCGCATTAGTAGCACGTGTCCTTTTACCTAACGTAATGTCGGTAATTCTACCAACATTGATTCAACTGTAACTGAGGTCTTTACGTTATCAGTTGTAGAGATAAGATTTTGTTCGGATTTTTTAACCCTGGAGGGTTAGCCACTCAGGATAACCTAAGAAAGTCAGTGCGTCATCGAGGGACTGTCTGTCTTATTTCCATTGTGGTCCTCAATCTTGTCCCCCAGGATGCCACCCACACCAGTCGACTAATACCCAGGTCCCTACTTGCTAGGTGAATAGGACAACAGGTGTAAGGAAACGCGTCGAAATGCTTCCCCGCCGGGAATGGAACCTGGGTCCTCGGCGTGTGAATCGAGAACTTTGCCAGCCAGGCCTCAGGGGGGTCCCCGTTGTAAACGGATCAGTTGCATCTAACAGCTGGAGTAGTCTACAGGGTACCGCAGCCTCGTCTAACAGCTGGAGTAGTCTACAGGGTACCACAGCCTCGTCTAACAGCTGGAGTAGTCTACAGGGTACCACAGCCTCGTCTAACAGCTGGAGTAGTCTACAGGGTACCACAGCCTCGTCTAACAGCTGGAGTAGTCTACAGGGTACCACAGCCTCGTCTAACAGCTGGAGTAGTCTACAGGGTACCACAGCCTCGTCTAACAGCTGGAGTAGTCTACAAGGTACCACAGCCTCGTCTAACAGCTGGAGTAGTCTACAGGATACCACAGCCTCGTCTAACAGCTGGAGTAGTCTACAGGGTACCACAGCCTCGTCTAACAGCTGGAGTAGTCTACAGGGTACCACAGCCTCGTCTAACAGCTGGAGTAGTCTACAGGGTACCACAGCCTCGTCTAACAGCTGAAGTAGTCTACAAGGTACCACAGCCTCGTCTAACAGCTGGAGTAGTCTACAGGGTACCACAACCTCATACTAATGATGTCAGCTTAAGTGACCACCTTAAAGACCTGTAATTATCAATAATAAAAAGCATTATCTAGTACTTGTTGGAGACTTCAGCATTAAGCTCATTCAAGCTGAAGACTCACAAGTAGCTGACTTCCCCAACAACGTGTACAACTGCTTGTTAATACAGGCTATAACTAAGACCACAAGACTGTGAAACAACGGCACCGTCACTAGACTATATAAAGCAGGCAGGCATGCAAACAAGGAAGCAGACATGCATGCAAACAAACAGGCAGGCAAGCAAGCAGACTGGCATGCAAGCAGTCAGCCGTTGCACCGCTGATATAGGCTACAGGATATACTTATGAAGCAAGACAGTTACTGAGGGTGGTGAGAGCCAGCTGGTCTCCACCTCTAGGCCAAGGACACCATCATTAGTTACTGTTCGATGATGTAATACTGTGTGTGTGTTTGTGTGTGTGTGTGCACCGAGTTGTGTTTGCGGGGGGAGGTCGAGTCTCTGCTCTTGGCCCGCCACCTAGACTACAATCGCTAGCATTTTTGGGTCCATTCTTGGAGGTGTTGGGTGTAGGTGTTGTGGTGTAGGTTCTATACTTGTTGAAGTTATAGGTGAGATGTAGATGTATATATGTTGACGATATATGTGAAGTGTATGTGTAGATGTATGTGTCGATGTCGAAGGATGTTAGTGTATTTGAAGGTATAAGAGTGTACGTGTACGTAGGATGTATGTACTGAAGTGCTGGTTATATATATATATATATATAATGAGCCGAATACGTAAAACTTGGGATTTTGGCTTAAATAGCAACGCACTTCTTGCCGAATAATGCAAGCGAAAATTTGTGTATGCAATAATTTCACAAAAATCATTCTGAACATAACGAAAAAAATATATATTTCACTGTATTTGTTTATTATTAAATTATTGTAAACTTTTCTTAAATATATTTGGTTGGATTAGGCTAAATTAAATTGAGCTTGTTATAATAAGGTTAGGTAAGTTTCCTAAGGTAATTTTTGTACAAAATCATTAATTTTTATATTACCATGAACTGAAAAAAAAATATCTTCAAATGTATAAGAGCTAATTGACCAGTTTTTCCCACTCTCATGTAGATCAATTGCCATGACTATATGTGCGTGACCCTTCATAGATCCTGAGCTTTTCCCAGTCAATTCTGCCAAATTGTTTACATATTGATGGTGTGCCAGGGTTACTCATCAGACCTGAGGTGCCGTACCGCTTCACCTTGATCCTGGTGAAGGCTCTTCATCCTAGGAATGCCAGCCACTTTATCATTATCCTTTGGATTAAGTCTTGATTGCTTCTCGTTCCACAGCCTGTGGATGGCCCATGAGAATTTTGTTGGTGGGTCTTGGGTCTTGGTCAAGATCTTGTGTCTTGTTCAAAATTTGAGGAACTATTACTACCACCATTACTACTGCTACTACTACCACCATTACTACTGTTACTACTACCACCATTACTACTGTTGCTACTACCACCATTACTACTGCTACTACTACCACCATTACTACTGCTACTACTACCACCATTACTACTGCTACTATTACCACCATTACTACTGCTACTACTACCATCATTACTACTGCTACTACTACCACCATTACTACTGCTACTACTACCACCATTACTACTGCTACTACTACCACCATTACTACTGCTACTACTACCACCATTACTACTGCTACTAATACCACCATTACTACTGCTACTAAAACTATTACTACTACCACCACTGCTGCTGCTACTACTACTTTTCTCTACCACTACTATCCCTTCTATTACTATTCTACTCCCACTACTATCCCTTCTACTCCCAGTACTACTACTTTCTCTTCAGTAAAGAGTATTTTCGGGCTGGAAAGTAGTC
Organism: Cherax destructor; assembly: GCA_009830355.1. NCBI lineage: Eukaryota > Metazoa > Arthropoda > Malacostraca > Decapoda > Parastacidae > Cherax > Cherax destructor. The sequence goes on along the minus strand of WNWK01000085.1, from coordinate 135,718 downwards.
ATGGTCCTCTCAAGCAAACACCAGGACACTGGAACCTTATTATCATGAGAAGTGATGAAACTGCCATGGGCGAAACTTTTTTTTTAATGTGGTATAGTTTGCCGGCGTGGTTTGTTAAACACTGGTCGGTGTTATCTACCACGGTTTATACCACTCATGATGGTGTTAGTTGCCGCGTGAGGAGGAAGATTTGTGTTCACTTTTGTTCCTTGATTTGAGAGCAAATTCTGGAGGGTATTCCGGGGGTCAACGCCCCAGCGGCCCATGGCATTATTAGATGTTAGTGTCAGTGTGTTAGTAACTATCACAACATTGATCAGTAAACGTTACACCTGCTGCTCCAGTTCACCTAGCAGTAAGTAGGTACCTGGGTGTTAGTCGACTGTTGTGGGTCGCATCCTGGGGGACAAGACTAACCCAAATTGCCAGAAATGTTCTGCATAACCAGGGACATTTTATATAGTATGTCAATGACGTTATCACGTATGTAATAGTTGCATCAAACACTGCTAGAAATAATTATTATAATTATTAATTATTATTGTTGAATCAATTTTTATTTATTATATTTTAGACTACAGTATAATACATCAAATTTATTAAAAAACGTACATATAACAATACAAAATCAGCATGACATCTGAATAAGTCCAGACAACGTTCAGATCTTGACGCATTAGTGGTGTGAGTATAAGGAATCATAAGCAGTAATGACACTTATCCCCTTCTCCGACCTGCCTGGTAATCGAACTCAGTTCTCTGCGGTTGTCATGTGAAGCAGCGTAGTGTTATGGAAGCTGAATCATGATTAAACACACTTGAGTTCAAGGTTAGGTTGGTGTGTACAGTGAGGCGTTTTATGTGATGCTCTCCTTACTAGTCGCTTTACTGCGTTTAGTTCAAGTTGAGTGTCTTGAAACATAGTGTAACATGCATGTGAACCACTCACGTACACACTGGTTAATGTACTTATACACAAATAACCCACACGTAGGAGAGAGGAGCTTACGACAACGTCGTCGTAAGCTCCTCTTTACTACGTGCGGGTTATTTGTATATTATTCCAGTCACGGTATTGTGGCTTTTTGTTCATGATATACTTGGGGGTTATTAAACACACACGCACACAGGATCCATACATAGCTTTACGATGAAGTACGATAAAGAATAGGTTGGGATAGCCTAGGATAGTGTGGGATAGCCTAGTATTGTGTGGGATAGCTTAGTATTGTGTGGGGTAGCCTAGGATAGTGTAGGGAGCAGGGAGAGAGTGGAGCTAGTAGCAACTAGCGAAGAGGCTGGACCAGAAGCTATGACTCGACCCCTGCAGGTGAGTACAGTGCCCTCCCCTTGTCATACCTATTCTTAAAACTATGTTTGAAGCTGCCCACCACTTCGTGTGCCTCCACGTCTGGCGGGGATTCTCGCCGCCTACCACTAACAATGCCTTCGTCTGCTGCACATCCTTCACCTGTCGCTGGTATATAAGCACCAAGCTCCATGACTGTTTCAGTTCCTTCAAGATTACGGTACTCTTCACTAGCTCTAAGACTGTGGGACTGATTACCTCATCTTTTGTATATATTTCTTCACATTATGTAGCTGTATGGCATTGATAAAGCCAATGGATGGCGAAACGTCTACAAATAAAGATACCCAGATGTTGCACGTGTCTAATTCTTCACTGTGCATGATAATTGTACTTATGTGGACCTGTACTTTAATAAGTTTACTAGTGCACTTGCCTGTGAGTTTTAGGCCTTAATTGTTTTGGGTTCATCCCTATCCGTTCCATAATTTGATCACCGCCTCGCCATGACCGTACAGGTACTGGTACCAGCACTCCTGGGTCATCGTATGACAAATATCCAGGTCAGGTAGGGTTTTTTTTTTTTCATGACGGATCAACTAGCAATATGTTTCATCAACTCAGGGAACGAGCACCATTGGAACCCATGGCAGGTCAGTCCTAAAATTAGTAGTACATAGATCAGTGATGCAACAAGTGTATCATGCTGAAGTGTAGACTTAGTCCTGCGTAATATCACCGCTGACACACCCAAGTAGATAAACTGATAGACCTCATACCCTACTCTACTCTGTCTTGGAGGTAAGTTCGAGATGACGCCAATGTGTTAAGCAACGCACATTCAATACACGGTTTCAAGAGAAGGTATGATAAGATGAAAGCGTCAGAGACGAGTAAGGTCGGTGAGAGTATTTTATGAGGTGATGTTAGGAGCTGAGATTCGACTCCAGCAGACACAAATCGGTGATTACACACACGAATCGTGCGGATAATCGTATACGGTCTATAATTGTTGGTTATAAAGTTCACTCGTACTAGGATTGAAGAAACAACCTAAGTGGGGGTAATTTAATCCCGTACAACATCCTGATTCTTCGGTCACTCAGAAGTTTATATCCTTATTCTACTTGCCTTCGACACATCCCATAGTCTATAACATGGATAGTCACCACACCATTCACGAGGAAGGTGTGGTGACTTCTGTGTGAAGTTTCCAGCCAAAGGGCGGGAACGTAGTGTCTAGGGTATGTTTATCACCACTCTTAGTAAATGATTTATTTGCGAGACATACCTTAGTGATGGTAGCTAGGCTATCATCACAACATTAAGTGGTAGTAGCTAGGCTATCATCACAACACTAAGTGGTAGTAGCTAGGCTATCATCACAACATTGAGTGATGGTAGCTAGGCTATCATCAACACTAAGTGATGATAGCCAGCCTATCATCACAACACTAAGTGATGATTGCCAGCCTATCATCACAACACTAAGTGATGATTGCCAGCCTATCATCACAACACTAAGTGATGATTGCCAGCCTATCATCACAACACTAAGTGATGATTGCCAGCCTATCATCACAACACTAAGTGATGATTGCCAGCCTATCATCACAACACTCAAGGATGATTGCCAGCCTATCATCACAACACTAAGTGATGATTGCAGCCTATTCATCACAACACTAATGATGATTGCCAGCCTATCATCACAACACTCAAGTGATGATTGCCAGCTATCATCAAACACTAAGTGATGATTGCCAGCCTATCATCACAACATAACGTATATTGCCAGCCTATATCTAAACACTAGGATGATTGTCACCATCATCACGAGCTAAGGATGATTGGCCTATCTCAAAACTAGTGATGATTCCAGCCTATCATCAAGGCACTAAGTGATGATTGCTAGCTATATCACACTACTAAATGATGATTGCCAGTATCATCATCTCATAAGTGATGGTGCAGCCCTATCATCACAACACTAAGTGATGATTGCCAGCCTATCATCACAACACTAAGTGAGTATGCCAGCCTATCATCAACACTAGTGATGATTGCCAGCCTATCATCACAACACTAAGTGATGATTGCCAGCCTATCATCACAACACTAAGCAGGTGTCAAGACATGCATGAGAAACACGTGCAACACCTGAGTATCTTTATTCTGAAGACGTTTCGCCATCCAGTGGCTTCATCAACAACCTCTGTATTAAACTGATAAAACTACTGGTTGTCGAAACGTCTTCAGAATAAACTTACCCAGTTGTTGCACGTGCGTTTTACTAATAAACCTCTCGGTATATAATCTAATGATTATACTTATAACCATGATTAGGTCAGGAAACACTTGTCGTGTTTCCTGACCTAACCTGTCGGTATTTAGCTTTGATAGACCAAAAATGTAAAGAGACTTAGCCACATGTCCCCGACTAACCCAGGAATCAAACCCGGGCCCATACAGTTGTAAAACCAGCGGTGTACGAGAGAGCTGAAACTGACCTTCAGTGCGTTATTCATGTGGTATTTATCATCTATCAGTGTCAATGTAAAATGCTGTTCCACTCCTCCACCTGCGTCACGATCGTGACTAACGCACCGCGTGCCTCACCCAGCATGGCTAAAAATCTTAATTTTTAAAGGGTGGACCGATGCGTCAGTTTAAGGCCTCAGTCAGGTGACCAGACCTCCCGGTGGATCAGGGCCTGGTCAACTAGGCTGTTATTGCTGGCCGCACGTTAAAAATGGTATAAAATACCGACAAATTAATATGTAAGACACATGTGCAACAGCTGGGTATCTTTATGTAAGGGTTACTCACCCACTTATTTAATAATCAGCACATAGTCCTCTTCTGCCCACCTCTGTCCCTCTATCATTTATATATTCCTTCTAGCCTTCATTTGTTCTAGGGGGGGGGGATTTTAGGTCGGTGGAGAGGAAGTTGTTGACGGGTGAAGGAATCCCTCAGAGTATAAAATAATTACATGGCTGCGTCATCACTCAACAATAAACGCATGATTGCGTCATCACTCAACAATAAATGCATGACTGCGTCATAACTTAATAAACGCATGACTGCGTCATCACTCAATAAACGCATGACTGCGTCATCACTCAATAAACGCATGACTGCGTCATCACTCAATAAACGCATGACTGCGTCATCACTCAACAAAAGCATAAAGGTGTCATTATAAAGGCAGATAAAACAAAGAAGGTGGCTGGAGTGAGAGTGTGGTTCACCTGCGACTTTCCCTGGTCCCTGGGGTCAGCGCCCCCTGCGGCCCTAGTCCCAGAGCAGGCCTCCCGGTGGATGGACCGGTCCACCCTTGTGCCACTAGTGTTGTAATGTGTGAATGGGGTGCCTGAGCAAGGCATCCGTGCACCACTAGTGATATTCGTGTAAATACAAACGTTTCCTGGTTACGCTCAGCTGTTGCGTTGCCAGACGTGTTTCCCTTTGTTCAGAACGGGGAGTCAATCAACCCCCCCCCCTCCCACCACCCCGACCGTATCTTGGCTCTTTATATTTATTTTGGGTTAAATATGATTTTACAGGTATGTGTAATATACCCTTACTTAACCTAACCTAACCTTACCTGACCTAACCTTACCTGACCTAACCTAACCTGACCTGACCTGACCTAACCTAACCTAACCTTACCTGACCTGACCTGACCTAACCTGACCTTACCTAACCTAACCTAACCTTTACTTAACCTATCATAACCTTACCTAACCTAACCTAAGTTAACCTTACCTAACCTACCTTTTTCCTTAAGTGTTAATTACAGATGTTATTAGCTACTGGGTTGTTACCTGACGACCCACGCAGCTGGCCACCTGACGACCCGCGCAGCTGGCCACCTGACGACCCACGCAGCTGGCCACCTGACGACCCACGCAGCTGGCTACCTGACGACCCACGCAGCTGGCTACCTGACGACCCACGCAGCTGGCTACCTGACGACCCACGCAGCTGGCTACCTGACGACCCACGCAGCTGGCTACCTGACGACCCACGCAGCTGGCTACCTGACGACCCACGCAGCTGGCTACCTGACGACCCACGCAGCTGGCTACCTGACGACCCACGCAGCTGGCTACCTAGTCACGTCTACCTCTCGTGTTTAGTCTAATGTTTTTTTTCCATTTTTCACTGCCTGGGTCACCCATGTTGTTCCTGCTCTGCCCACACATCTGCCCACACCTCCACACACTTCTCCACACCTCCCCACACTGCTCCTTATTGCCTCTTCCCAGCAGCGTCGCCTGCAGGAACGCGGTACTTGGCAAGGACAACACGCGGTACTTGGCAAGGACAACAATATTACCAAAGCAGATATTTGAGGTGAACAAATGTTGGAAATTGTGAGGTGGTGGTGGTGGTAGTAGTGGTGGCAGTAGTGGTAGTGATGGTAGTAGTAGTGGTGGTAGTGGTAGTAGTTGTGATAGTGGTAGTAGTGGTGGTAGTACGTGACCATGAACATTGTTGGCAGCTGAGAGATGTTTGTTGTTGTTGATTATCTTTCTTATGGAAAAGTCAGCTGACTCATATCTTACTAATAACCTTGTCCATGATGTAGTTAGTACCATGGTGTAGTTAGTACCATGGTGTAGTTAGTACCATGGTGTAGTTAGTACCATGGTGTAGTTAGTACCACGGTGTAGTTAGTACCATGGTGTAGTTAGTACCACGGTGATTAGCACCATGTTGTGGTTAGTACCATGGTGTAGTTAGCACCACGGTGTAGGTAGCACCACGGTGTAGTTAGCACCACGGTGTAGTTAGCACCATAGTGTAGATAGCACCATAGTGTAGATAGCACCATGGTGTAAGTGGCAACATGGTATAAGCGGCACCATAGTGTGTGGCACCATGGTGTAAGTGGCACCATGGTGTGAGTGGCGCCATGGTATCATCTTATTCATGGTACAATTGTCACTATGGTGAACAGTTGTACATGAACTGGCTGTGCTCCCACTTAGGTATCTTTATTGGCGAAACGTTTCACCTGCGCAGCACTCTTCTTCAGTCGAATACAGCCAATTATAACACTGGAGACAGTGGAGAGGTAATTGTAGGGTATCAGTCCCTCAACTTTGATAGGGGTGGTCACTCAACTGCGGGACTGATCACCTTCTGTCAAGGCAGAGGGACTGATCACCTTCTGTCAAGGCAGAGGGACTGATCACCTTCTGTCAAGGCAGAGGGACTGATCACCTTCTGTCAAGGCAGAGGGACTGATCACCTTCTGTCAAGGCAGAGGGACTGATCACCTTCTGTCAAGGCAGAGGGACTGATCACCTTCTGTCAAGGCAGAGGGACTGATCACCTTCTGTCAAGGCAGAGGGACTGATCACCTTACAGTTACCTCTCCACTACTTCTGTCTCCGGTGATGTAATCACCTTTGTTCAACTAAAGAAGCCAGTTTCGTGGGCGAAACGTTTCGACAGTAAAGATGTTAGTGTTGTACATGTAGTTTACTAATCAAAATTTTTTGTGCAGTCTGCTTGCTGTGTTCAGTCAAATTTACTTATATTAATGGAGTTAAATTCTTCATACGAAATGTAGGAATATTGTTTGATTACGTCAAAATATAATGTCAATTCATAATATCTATAATACAGAGTGGATTATAATGACTGTATTGTAATATCTGTTAAGACTATTAAATTCTGTCAACAATACAGGAGGGCCCCGCTTATACAGAAGGTAAAGTGAAAATCGCTGTAAAGTGAAGCAGGTTTTTTTTTTCATATAAAAGACTGATAACATGTTTATACTATCATATATTAAGTGAGCAATACCGCTAGGCCTCAAAATGCATATGCAGTACACACATTACTTACCTTCAAATATTTTCATCCTTAGCTGGTTTAGAAGCAGTGCAGAAAAACCTCTCTGGCTTGGCTGAGTACACTCATTACCTGAATATATATACCCTGTGTCACACAGCCCTTTTTAAAATTCAAAAAATTATTATAGTAATATAGCACATAAACTGAGCTTGATAGTCGCATCAAATATCCTTTCCACGCTTCCCTCCACGCTTCCCTCCACGCTCCTATCGTCACCTTAGCTTATAGTGAATATATTTATTGCAGGAAGTCTGAATAAATGAAGAATGGGTATATAATTGAAAACCACTGCATTAGCGAAACGACGTAAAGCGAAGCACTGTAAAGCCAGGCCCTCCTGTACTGTTATACACATAAACATATTGTTACACTACTGCCTACTTACTAATCTATATAACTAATCTGCATAAATATTTAACTGTGTGACTAATTAACTTCTCAGTATCTTAAATAAGTGCCTGAGTATTTAAATAATTAACTAATTAACTAACAGATTACTAAATAATTTAGTTTTAACTTGCTATATTATTTATATTTTTTGCTGCTGTCACTTAGGTATTACCAGGAAAAAATTTTCACTATATTTATATTGTAAGCTGCATCAGGGAAAAGAGCTATAATGTTGCCTTTATGTGTTGCGAATTCTGGCTACTGTTCTATTATTATTGTTATAATTAGTAGTAATAATAACCACTGTGCTGCTCACAACTGCTTCGCATGACTTACTTCAGTTGGTGGGTCCAGGTCACCTGTGCTCTCATCTCCAAGATGTTACTCCTCACCTTGTAATAAATCCTGGTCTCACTGAACTTCACTTGTGATGAAGGACACTCACCGTGCCCTTGTCATAGGGCCGCCCCTGAATGCTCGCCGTGCCCCTGCCACAGGGCTGTAAACGGTACTTCACTTGTACAAACTCCGACACTCCTTCGACAGCCACTGCCGGGTCACCACATGGAGAAGACCCGGGCCAGGACCCGTCCTGGCAAACCTTCCTGAACATGAACATTGAAATTCGTATGATGAATTAGACACATGTACCTAGTAGACGTTTCACCATCCAGTGGCTTTATCAGTACAATACATGTGCAGAATCTGAAGACTGGATAATTATATACAAAAGCCAGTGGAAAACGAGGTAATCAGTCCCTCAGCTTAGGAACAGGTGATGAACATAAGGCACACCACCAGTTAGTTTAATATCTTTATTATGCACCCCATACCCATCCTGTGGGCCACACACCACCAGAGGTGCCATAAGACACACCAACAGAGGTGCCACCACAAGTGCTATCAGACACATCATCAGAGGTGCCACCACAGGTTTACTCTGATGGCGTAGCTAAACCCCAACAGATTCAGTTCTTTCCACTTGTAATACATATTCATTTCCCTTTTCCTCATGGCTACAAGGGCTTATCTCAAACCTGTATCGTACCTGTGACTGGTGAGGGAGTTGGTATGAGTGGAAAGGTTGAGCCAGGGTCATGGTTAAACAGATAAAATACAAACCTCAGAGATTACCGTCTTGTTTATGATCGGCCACTTGTAGGTATTATAGAGTCCAGTTAACCTTATCTCTGTGTGTATACAAAGGTCTCTTTCTCTACACACTGAGAGGTGTGCATCTGTGTGTATATAGTGACAAGTGTATATCTCATGTATGTACACTGAAAGAGGGATATCTCTGTATGTGTATATATACATTGAGACGTGTATATACACACTGAGAGGTGTTTCATTGTATATACACTGAGAAGTGTGTATATAATGAAAACAAGCTTCAGTCCTTGTATTATAAATTAAAGTATCGATGACACCGTCTCTGGGGACTGTACCCTTAATGACTCTTACAATCAATAGGTATTAATTATGTCTCGTTCTAATTAGTAAGAGACAGAAATCCCGCAGGATAATTCTGTATCTGGAATGACCTAATTATCTACTAGTAATTACTCGTTCGTAAAGCTATGATGACAATTAATAATAATAATTAATAATAATATATAATAATAATATATTATGAAGAAAATGAAGAAGTAGAAGAAACAAAAAAAAAAAAAAAAAAAGAACAGTGGCAGCAATAAAAGTAATATGATAAAGAAATTATGAAAAAAATGTGGTTAACAATCTCAACTCTGGAGATAACGGTGAATGGAAGTTGTTTGTTAATAAAGAATTTATCAGTGATGTATTGTGTGTTTTTCTCCGTTTTTCAAGGACAAGTGAAGCATGACATTGATTGACATGATAAGTCTGAATTATATCAGGTGGGGGTAAGTCTGAATTATACCAGGCGGGGGCAAGTCTAAAGTATACCAAGTGGGGTAAATCTGGAGTATACCAGGTGGAGTAAGTCTGGAGTATACCAGGTGGAGTAAGTCTGGAGTATACCAGGTGGGGGTAAGCCTGGTGTATACCAAGTGGGGTAAATCTGGAGTATACCAGGTGGAGTAAGTCTGGTGTATACCAGGTGGGGTAAGTCTGGAGTATACCAGGTGGGGGTAAGTGGAGTATACCAGGTGGGGGTAAGTGGAGTATACCAGGTGGGGGTAAGTGGAGTATACCAGGTGGGGGTAAGTGGAGCATACCAGGTGGGGGTAAGTCTGGAGTATACCAGGTGGGGGTAAGTCTAGAGTATACCAAGTGAGGTAAGTCTGGAGTATACCAGGTGGGGGTAAGTCTGGGGTATACCAGGTGGGGGTAAGTCTGGAGTATACGAGGTGGGGTAAGTCTGGAGTACACTATTCCTTGATAATGTGAGAAATCAAGAAAAGCCTTGAATTTCCTTTTGACGTATGAGAGATGGAGCTCAGGTTGATCAGGTTAGCTACTACAGATGTACCTGTGTGGTGAGTGTAGCTAGTGTACTGTGAGTGTACGTCTGGTGAGTGTACCTGTGCTTGGTGAGTGTACCTGTGCTTGGTGAGTGTACCTGTGCTTGGTGAGTGTGCCTGTGCTTGGTGAGTGTACCTGTGCTTGGTGAGTGTACCTGTGCTTGGTGAGTGTACCTGTGCTTGGTGAGTGTGCCTGTGCTTGGTGAGTGTACCTGTGCTGTGATGTACCTGTGCTTGTGAGGTACCTGTGCTTGGTGAGTGTGCCTGTGCTTGGTGAGTGTACCTGTGCTTGGTGAGTGTGGCAGCAAAGAGCTACACCAATGCGAATGACCTGAGGGTTGAGGCGAGTGCCCAAGGAGAAATTAGGGACAGCCAAAAAGAAATCTCTAGCACGCGGTGCCTTTACCGCATAATGGCAAGCTTTGTACTTTACTGAGGCATTGTAACCAGATCTACCTGGAGTTCATTACCTTTGTAACTTGTTCAGCTATCAAAACTTTGAGGCCCAGTCCCTGGACCCATTATGTACCTCTGTAATCCTTTGACTACAGCCCACAGAATGGGTATGGGGTGCATAATAAAGATATAACTAACTTGGTATCGACGCAAGTGTTGCTTGATACCATGAATGATCTTCCATCGACACACTTAGTGGTGTCTTGAATATTGATCCCAAGTGCGTGTCACATTAACTCAATATTTGGCTGTTAAAGGGCGGTGCACATCTCAAAAAATAAGTTAATCTGGGTAGGGTTAAACACCAGTGGATCTGATTAATGTCTGGCTGTACTCCCACAGCCCTTTTAATTATGCATCACAGAAAAGACACTAGCAATTCCTTTGAAATGTAATAGTTTATGTATTTCCTTACAATACAACTTCAATGTTGTTATTTAAATGCATATTATAGCTAAAATCTGCTCCTTAGATCGATGAGAACAACTCATAGAGACGCAGAGAAAACACTAGTCACCATTGGCTGGCAGTGGCAGTCAGTTGGGGAACTGGTCTTATCTACGAAATACTGCAGGTATGTGTTTTTTGTATTACTTACTCTTCTCCAGTAAGCTACTCGAAACTAATATGTATAGTGAAATATTTCTACTCTCGTGCACGATTGATTTCCGCGTAATTTGAGCACATTTAAGGGTACTCTTGGGGTTGCCATGAAAAAATATACTATATACAAATATTTGGCATGTAGCAGTCAGCTGATCTCGTACTATATACTCCTCCCACATCGACCCACTCCGGTTGCCAACTAATACGTATATCTACAACTACTAGCTATAGTCACTATGCCTAGTTTAAATGTTATTTTATACTCTTATCGTGTATATCTGCATTTGCGAATTAAAGAAATTTTGTTTTTGTTCACCATTGAGTTATTTTGGGTATGTAAATGTTAAAATTCACGAGGAATGTCCTAACACCTAGGCGCGTCGTGCGTTCCCTTGAATTTCTATTAACCCAGTACAAAGCTCAGAAACGTTTTCTCTTTGAATGGTGAGGTCATTCCAACGCCTTTTTTGTTAGCTACTGACCATCTTGGTAACGGTTAGCTTCTTTTTTTCCTGTGCAATATACTGTTCAATTAGATATAGGGGTTGAGACTCGATCCATGCAATGACGTGTGGGGGGAGGGAGGGTACGATCCTTCAAATCCCGTGCCTTACAATGAAGCATAGTGATATGATATTTTACTTAGCACTACAATGACTTAGTGACAATCTTTCACTGGGCCCTACAACGAGGCACCGTCTTTCAAACACTACTACTACAATGAGTTACGGTGAAAACCTTTCAGAAAGCGTCCTACAGTGAGTTACAGTGACAATCTTTCAAATACTATGTTTTACAGTGAGTTGAAGTAATAATCTCAAAACTTGGCCCTACAACAAGTGCTAATCATTCAGAATTGAGTTTCCTGTTTCTTCATTAACCATGATGAGTTGGGCTTCTACATTACAAACTGAATTGTTTGCCATCTTAATGGCACTAAAATTAACTTATTACAGTGAGGCTGGCTCCTTGATCATCACTGACTCGTCTAATGACTAAGAACATACTCATCGGAGAAACCAGATAGAGATATTAAAATATCCTTCTCACACGTGGAAAATTCTCGAGGGATTAGTACCAAACTTGAACACGAGAATCACTCCCTACGAAAGCAAAAGACTCGGCAGGCAATGTAACATCCCCCCAATAAAAAGCAGGGGTGCCACTAGCACGTTGAGGGACAACACAATAAGTGTCAGGGGCCCAAGATTGTTCAACTGCCTCCCAGCATACATCAGGGGGATTACCAACAAACCCCTGGCTGTCTTCAAGCAGGCACTGGACAGGCACCTAAAGTCGGTACCTGACCAGCCAGGCTGTGGTTCGTACGTTGGACTGCGTGCGGCCAGCAGTAACAGCCTGGTTGATCAGGCTCTGGTCCAACATGAGGCCTGGTCACAAACCGGGCCGCAGGGGCGTTGACCCCTGGAATTCTCTCCAGGTAAACAATGAATTACTCAGATAAATTAGGATTAGAAATATATTAGGCGAGCAGTAAATGATGAATCTGAGTGTCTAATAATGGGGTTAGAAACCTGAGTAGATTTGTAACTCAGTTCGATAACATGAAGGCAGATAAACTCATTTATTAGTATGTTTAGCAGAAGGAATAGTAATGATAGATGTAATATGCAATCGTAATTACAATAATAAAAACAATAATCGTAATTATTACCTTTCATGTTTTATATTGCAAATATCTGCATTCCATTTATTATAATTTAAATTAGATCATGTGTATTAGGGCACTCGTGGATGTGTGCCCAGTGTTAGACTGGAGGTAGTTGACAGTGTTCAGTGAGAGGACATAGCCAAGACCTTGTGCGCAGCAGTGTTGCCTTCCATGTACTGGGCTTTTGTTCGTTACGGAACACGAGTGTTTCTTGACATTTTGTTTTTTGTCAAGTGATGATGCATCAAGGACCACCAAATAAAGATGAATATACGTTTAACCTGGCTATCCTTTATGGGTTTCGAGAGGTTTTCTATCCTGGAGCCTGGACCAAGCTTGCCTGGTCAACCAGGCTATTACTGCTGGCGGCACACATATCCATCACAGCCTAATTGATCCGGCATTTAAAATAATTGCATTTATATTTATTAAAAGTACGTTTGAAAAAATGTGTGATATACGTTTACTTGATATACCTTTAGTGAGTGCTGATTGTTTTTCTACTTCCGAGGCTTGCCTGGTCAACCAGGTTGTTGCTGCTGGTGGCCCGCAGCTCCACATATCCATCAAAGCCTGGTTGATCTGGCATCTAGTGAAGATACTTGTCCAGTTTCCTCTTGAAGACTTCTACACTTGTCCTAGCAGTATTTATGATATCTTCTGGTAAGATGTTGAATAAAATAGAGGAGGAATTGACTACTGCGATGAACCTCTATTCTTACGTTTGATTAGTCAACCAGGCTGTTGCTATTAGTGGCCCGCAGACCTACATACTTATCACAGCCTAGCACTTGTTCGGATTATATTTGATATTTGTACTCGCCTATATGGACTGTCCTATTTATACTCTCTCCATTTTGGTGAGAAGCTTGATGCAGGTGATGGCTTTTCTTCCAAGAAATTGGAGTTACCCTCCCTTTCCTTGGATCGAAACTAGTTACTTTCCATTCCCCAGGCGTTACACAACCCTTCCAGCGTGATGGCTTCCCCGTGAATGTTATAATAATTTGTAGTCAGCTGTGAAGAGTGACCTATTTGTACTCTCTTATATGTGTACTAACATCTTTGTACTCACCTGTGTGCTTGTAGGAGTGATAAACCTCGGTTACTGTTGCAGCTTTATTAAAGAAAGAACACAATTTAATTATAAAATTGAAACAACACAGACATTTGCCAACCCTCACTGTTCAGTAGAGAATATGACGTCACACAACACAAAAAATTCCACAACGGGTTTTCATTATTTTTCAGTGCCTTCCAAGACAGAATCACATAGCACTTCACTGCCCTAACTTTATATATATTATTATTATAGTGAATCCCCAACTCTTCTAGTGTAGACAGTATGGCGCCAGACACTCCAGGAATCATTCAACAGGGGCTTCCTGATCCACCAGTCAAAACTCGCGTGTGAAACTAACTTTCACCATGACCCATCGTTGCTATCCACACTGGATATTAACACTTATGTACGCTTCAGGACATTTAATGAAGGCATTATTACTATATTTATGGGGAAGCGCTAAATCCGTAGAGGTCACAACTACGCCTGGGGCATCGGGAGGTAATCAGGTTTCACTAAGAAATGGAAGTACAAGTTCCTTTGATCAAGAGCCCTTCACTGGCATCAAGAAAGCTTCCTTGGGAAGGATTTATTAAACGAAATGGTTCGCCACGAATGACTTTTTAGTCCCTGTAATGAAAAGTTTCCTTTAATTAATGTCCTGAATTGTTCCTGTCTTGATCCAAATCTTGTCGGTATCACCATATCATTTACAACCTAGTCATACCCTTGTCTTGTTACTAAAGGACTCGCATAATAACCTGATTAACTTAATAATGTAGGCTTCAAAACATCACATACGACGTTACCACAGACGGAATGTTCACCAAGGATCTGCAGAAGCAATGTGAATCTTGTTGCACCAGGGCGTCTTGTTGCACCAGGGCGTCTTGTTGCACCAGGGCGTCTTGTTGCAGTCTTGTGACCAGGTCTTTGCAAGGACTCTTGTTGCAGGGTCTTGTGCACTGGTCTTGTTAAGGGTCTTGTTGCCGGCGTCTGTTGCACAGGGCGTCTTGTTGCAAGGCCTTGTTGCCGGGGTCTGTTGCACAGGGCGTTGATAGAGATGTTCTAGGTAAATGGAGAGAGAACTAGAAATAAATATTAAGATACGCCAAAATTGGTTAAAACTACACGACGGACCAACGCCCTTGCAGGAGAGCTACCTGCAGTAGTAGTAATCTTCTGGAGTTTGTGTCAGCTTTAAAAAAGTACACATTAGATTAACATGACTTCAACGAAATTTTTTTTGCATTATATGCAAAGATTTAATTTCAAGTTTTCCTAATCATCACAGATGATTAGGCAAACCAGAAATGGGTGTGAGGACAATGAAAGCTTGAAACATGAGTCACAAGTAGATTAGATTTTTTTTAATATTAGGATGGTAAGAAAGGGGAATGAGTTAGACGAGGAAGTGGAGGAGTGTAACTGGAGGGTGTTCTGGGGGTCAACGCCCCCGTGGTCCAGTCATGCACAGTTTCAAGAATAGGTATGATAGGGACCAAAAGGCAAGGGACCAGTAATGCAGTATAATTTAACATTAAGAAACGGAGCCAGGAGCTGAGATTCTACCCCAACAACTGACCTCTGATGGTTGTAAATGGTATGATGACACCAACAAACTGTGGAAAAGAATACTTGTGTACAGCTCAGGATATTTATTAAAGGAAACGTTTCGCCACGAGTGACTATTAGTACTCATCATGAAGCCACGAGTGGCGAAACGTTTCCTTTAATAAATATTCTGAGCTGTGTTTGTGTCATTTTCCACAACTGAACTCCGAGTTTCAGTTTTGGTTTGGTTGCAACACAGCTCCACATCAGTGCATGTCAATCATGTGTCCTGTACTTCCGCTTTAGTGGCTGACATGATATGTTATCGTGGTGTTGGAGGCTGCGACTGTCCACGATATCCTGTATCATCCGCTATCTAGGAGTACGTGTGACATGATCTCATTACTATTCAAAACTGCAATGAAATTTGATCTCCAGAGTCACTTTGACTTTTTGGGGTTATCCTAGTAATTTATATATGAATGATAATTGTACCTATGTGTACCTGTGCCTAAATAAACTTATTAATCAAAACCAAAGTACCTTCCATTCCTCAGACAATATGACCCTTTACGGGATTAGCTTTTTATAATAATAATAATAATGATGATGAGGATAGATTTTATAGAGAAAATAACATAAAAAATATGAAATATTGAAAAAGTTGTCATGGAGCGTGGGTGCCTCAACTATCGAGCCAAAGTATGGCGCTCAGGTTTTCCCCTTCATGTAACTGTGGGTTGCATGTTACTAGTAATAAACCGCTTTTATATCTGGCAAGTGCTGCGTCGTTCATAATTAATGTACTGTTGCCTACAACACTAAAAAGAATAATTTCCTTTTTAACCAAAAAAAAAAAAGTTAAAAACAAGACGGAGCATCATATTCGACATTGTATCATAACGAGCCTTGAAATTCCTTTCCAAAACAGTGCTTCGTCAGGCTTGTGAACAATCAAATGAAAGTAAAACTGACGAGTACGTTCAATAAATTGTGCTGTATATGTTATAACCAGGAGCAGCTGTACGAGGTGGGCCCCTCATCAAGCAAGATAGCGCAGTGCTGCGTGAGAGTGACCACTCAGCAAGCCTAGTAGCGCAGTGCGTCGAGTAGATCGAAGGTGGTAGCACTCGTGTTTTGGACCTCATAGACAGTGCGTTTGTTTTAATTTGATGATAGTGGAATTTTGAGCATCTCTCGGGTTTGTGGTGTTAAGGACATCTTCTGCACGGATCGAAACATAGATATACGAAAGTTAGTTGGTTATACGCTTGCTTTGGTGTTTAGATTGTCTTTGTTTGACAGGACTGAACTGGTCTGGTCCCAGCTGATGTGTAGTTGCCATGCTCTCAGAACTCATTGTTTTTAGCGAAAATTGTAAATCAGACCAGCATTTCTTGTGTAAACCATAAGTAATTTAGTGTGATAACTCAGTGTACCAGGCTAGCATGCGTATCATGCAATGTTTCAGAAACTGCAAGTGCTTCAGTGAGCTGTAGAGGCAAATTTGAAAGCTAGGTTGAAACTGGCTGTGTATTGATTTCTCGTTCTCTCTACCCAAGTTCCCGGCAAAGTTAAGGTGTGGTCTTGATGAATCACACATTCACCTCTGCGAGCCGGAGACACAAAGGTGTGAGCCTCAGAGGTAAAGCAAAGTAGAAGTTACGCAAATAACTTGGAGTGCCTTCTCCCTTCTTGGCAACTCAAGGACCCCCCTCAGGCTCTACAGATTATTGCATCATTGGTACAACTATTGTAGGCACTCCAAAGGCACTTGGAGGTGTCTAATGCCACTAAATATCAGTGTCAAACTGTGGAAGTCATTGCAACATAGAGTAACCCTGACCTTAGTTTAGTCATGGTGATTAAGACTGGTGCGAGGATTGACCAGAAACGTTTGTCTCCAACTGAGCTTCAGAGTTGTAATTTATCATCAAAGTTTTTGTTTTGTAGTTCTTTAAGATTTGCTTAATTACATTACCCTAACAGTACCTAGATTTTGGGAACCTAGATATAGTTTAAAATGTGAATATTGCAAGGGTAGAATATATGCTCACAGGTGAACGCACGCAGACTTTCCTGCTGAGACAAAGGACAATTTCTCCCTTTTGTGGTGAAGGGAGCAGAGAAATTGACCTGTGGTGTCCTCCCACACGTAAATGAAACATTATTTTATGTGGCTTTTGAGGTTAACACCTCAAGGGAGGTTCCTTGACGCTGATGAGGGGCTCTTGATCTAGGGAATTGGATCTGTGCTCCGGTTCCTTGAATTGATCCTGAATACCTTCCATCCCCCCCCCCACATGCGCTGTATAATCCTACGGGTTTAGCACTCCCCCATTATAATATAATAATTTTGAGGTTAAATATGAAAACATCAGCAGAGCCTTTGTTTACATAAAGGCTGAGAGCACTTGGTCACAGCTTGGTTATGACCTTACACCAAACAACAATAACAAAGGTTAACTGAGTAGATTGATGGACAAAATGATAAAATTGGTAAGGCAGGAAGGATGAATAGACAAATTTAATAAGGAAAATGAAAATATGAAGAGTGGGTTATAGGGTATTAAAAAAAAGATGCAACCCATAAAGAATGCATGTTTATTAGTAAATTGCAAAAACTTGAATGTATTGGCTGTTATGGTTTTTCACATATGAACACTAAAATATGTTATTCAACACTTAGATTTAATATCTCTTTTGGGTCACTATGTATATTTTTCTCAGGACAAATCTATTAATATATTTTATTATAAAAACAACCATGTTATGTTGCATGGAAATAAGTTATTTGTTGTGGAAATTGTTTATTTTGGTAATAGACAAATTAGGAGTATCAATAATTATGTAAATTATTCTGTAAGTGGGTTGTGTAATGGAACCAGTTGTTTTAAACTAAGAAAGAAACTTTAATAAGATAACCTAACCTAGACCAGCAGTAAAATTATCGATTAGGTTAGTTTGGGTAATATATACGTATTAGGTTAGGTTGTACGTATTAAAAGAAAACTCTTCTCTCCTCTTCTCACTCCTCTCCTCTCTTCTCTCCTCTCTCCTCTTCTCACTCCTCTCCTCTCTTCTCTCCTCTCTCTCTTCTTTCTCTCTCCTCTCCTCTCTTCTTTCTCTCTCTCTTCTCTCTCCTCTCCACTCCTCTCTCTTTCTCTCTCATATCCTCTTTTCTTACACAAGGGTTTTACAAGGTTAGGTTAAGGGTTTCTCTCTCTCATCCTCATTCTCTCTCACTTGTTCTCATTCTCTATTTCATTCTTTCCCATTCTCTCTCTTCTCCCCCCTCCACCTTCCCCTCATTTCATACCAGAGAATCTACATAAAGGAACAAATACACATTGACCCTCTACTGTACGGCGAATGTTGAGCTGTAGTTCATCCAGTGTATGAGGGTGATTGAGTACAGTATTTGTTAAAAAACATTAAAAAGAAATCCTTTAGTATGAACACTATTCTTGTACTTAATTGATCTCTGCATCAAAAAAACAATGGATTACACTAATATGTACAGTAGACCCCCGGTTTACGTAATTAATTCGTTCCAGAATGCTGTTCAAGTGCCGTTACCAAACGAATTTGTTCCCATAAGGAATAATGTAAATTAGATTAGTTCTTTTAGACCCCCAAAAATACACTTACAAAAGCACTTACAAAAATACACTTAAATAATTGTTCGAGTTTGGAGCAGTACGTAAACCGGGGGTCCACTGTACAGTGGACCGGTGTCTCTGAAAAGCCCTTATGTAAGTTTATTTAAATGCTATAAGGTTGGGTCAGACTGTCATGCATTACTAGAATAATTGTGAATATTCAATTCTGTCGCAGACGACACGGGGTCCACTGACAGTGGACTCAGTTACGAGCTTAATTTTCCACACGGCTATTCAAGTGCGATCCAAGGAACCTGAAATAATGAAATTAGATTAATCCATTTCAGACCCCCAAAAATACACTTAAAAAGCACCTACAAAAATACACTTACATAACTGTTTAAGTTGGGAGCTGCTCGTAAGTAGAGGTACCACTGTATATGCATTCTCCAAGGGCTGCATCTCGTTTTGAATGCAGAGTAGAAGTAATGAGTTCTCAATAACTCTTGCAAAAAAATAAAAAAGTTACCTGATATAAAGGAAAGAGTGGTGAGTTGGTAAATAATACAGCTGATATAGAGAAGGGGATAGGACTTGGAAACAAAACTAGAAGATACAGTGGACCCCCAGATTACGTCAAGTGCCATTACTGAACGAATTTATTCCCATAAGGAATAATGTAAATTAGATTAGTCCTTTTAGACCCCCAAAATTACACTTACAAAAACACTTACAAAAATAAACTTATATAAAAGGGCGAGTTTGGAGACTATCGTAAACCGGGGGTCCACTGTAGTTATACAGGACTAGGGATATGCAGCTGCTGTGTGGTGTCCATGCCTAAAAAGATTGAGCTCAGATAGAAAGAGTTAATGAATCCTGGAGCTAAAAAAAAAAGTTAAAGAACATAAAGGAGCACAATGCTCAAACTACTAAAGATGTCCTTGCTAGATGAGAGAACCCCTCAAGGAAGGTTCCTTGATGCTGGTGAGGGGCTCTTGATCTAGGGAATTGAATCTGTGCTCCGGTTCCCTGAATTGAGCCTGAATATCTTCCACATCCCCCCCACAGGCACTGTATAATCCTACGGGTTTAGTGCTTCCCCCTTGATTATAATAATAATAATAGCTGACAGAAGGAAAAGACATGATAGCAGCATATAAGGTTATAAAAGAATATGAAAAAATTGAGAATTTTAATACGTACCTTCAACAGGGATAACAAGAGACCATAGATATAAATTAAGAAAAAAAGTGGAGCCAAAGGTACACTGGGAAGTTTGTTAACAGTAGCAGAAGAATGGAATAAACTGAACGAGTAGGTAGCAAGTGCTCAAGCCATTGGAAAGAAAATACTGATTATGGTGAGCATATTAATGTAAATGGGACACCACTAGCATAGTTCTACTCCTGTAGCAACAAATATGTACAGTAGTTACAGTATTTTAAAATTTTACTGAATTAATGTTACTCGCTCCATTGTATCTTCCTAAGGTTAATAATCAAAATTGTACGTCTTCTCTACAAGACTTATTAAAGCCATATAGCATGACCTAATAGAATACTCAAGTCTCTTGTACTCATTGTAACTCATCTAATGAACATATGAACTGTTATTGCCTTATTAATCTTAAGTTAATTTTAAGTTTGCCCGAAATGCTCTGCATACAAAGAGGCTTTTGACATGTACACCCAACTATTATATTCCTTTGTACAACCATGTATCATGTCAAAATAAACTATTATTATTATTAAGCTATGGGAAAAATCTGTTATGCATGTGTTTACTATATAATATTTATTTATACTGTACATGATGAAAATTCATAATAAATGAATGTACATGCATAAATGCAGTACATACCATGTATACATACTGTAGCTGAAGCCAATGATGAGATTCCCATCAGTAAAACTTACACATAATTGAAGCTTGCAAATTTGGGGACTACTACTGGTATATTGAGTGATGATATTCAGCGTAAAGACTTGATATAATCACCTTATAAATATATATACTTACCATGTATGTGGAGCCACTATATAATATTGGAATTTGTTTCATGTTTGTTATATTTACTGTGCAGTATTTCTACTGCCCTTTTCATTAATTTTTGAGTAAATTCAGTCATTCATTTCTGTCATTTCATGACAGTTACAGTTACAAAGTGGTTAGGGACTAGTGTCCCTTTGCTTTAACTTGGAGGCTAGAAGAGCATGAACTACATAGGCAAGTTCATATCCAACTTCAAGGATTTCTACAATGAGATCAATGCTGCTACTTTAACAGGTAAGAAAATACTCTGGTGTTCCTGGATATTGAGTTATGATGCTGTGAAAATTAATTTAATGTTTGTAAGCTGATTCCTCTTTATTGTTAATGCAAATAACTCGGTTTACTTTATCTCTTCTGTATCTCCTTTTATTGTATCTGATTTTTACACACTTGAGTTACTTAGCTGTTTTAACCCCAATGAAAATAAATCACTGACTTTTTTTTGGTTATCCTAGGTAATTTACACTATGTATGATAATTGTACTTATGTGTACCTGGACCTAAATTAACTTACGTACTTAATAAGATTCTTCAGAAATGTGAAATACAGTACATAAATAATCCTCAGAATTTGAAATACGGTACTAAATATTCTAGATTTTAGACATTAGAATAAGGTAATGCATGGATAAAGATAATAGTACAATACTGTACTGTACAGTATGTACTTGAATTAAGGTTCAGGTTTAATTTTTTTGAATAGTGGGGAAGTATTGTCTGACACTGGATTGGGTAATTGTACTCTCAGCAGCTTTTTCTTGAGTTATTGGTTTTAGGTGATTTGACGTAGTAAATCCCCAGGCACAAATACCATAGGTGAGATAAGGATAGATTAGAGAGTAGTACAATGTAGGTATTGTGTTTGAGGTACATAGTAATGTATCTTGGAGAGGATGCATACTGTTTTGAAGACCTTAGTTATTTGCTGGGTATGGGTATTAAACTTCCATTTAAATGATTTTAATGGTACAGTATTATGCTTTCATTTCATGAAGTCTTGGAAGGTAAACTGTTGCTGGTAAAAAATAACAATTAACTTACAATAAACTTAGCTTTTTGTAAATTAGATTAATAACCTTTGCTTTTGAAACTTAGTGCAGTATTAGTATGGCTTAAATTGCAGCAGTTTAGATATAGGTTCAATTCCCTGGCAAGGCGAGACATATGGGCAATTGTGCGTTCTCTATCTGCTGCTCATGTTCACCTGGCAATAAATATGTACATACCAGTGTTGGTGAGCTGTTGTAGGTTGTTTCTTTGGGGGAAAACACCATTGAAAATAAGTTAGAGATGAGCTAGCTTTGCTGGGTTATCCTGGGTTACATAACAAAAGGATATTTTCATTTATAGTACTGGAGGTACATACAATAATTATGTTGAGAGGAGCGAGGATCTACTTTTGTAGGATAACATCGGATTAACCAAGTATTAATTAATCACAATATACTTGCTCTTTGTCAATTTGGACTCAGACCTAGAAAGAAGTGTAAATGGCTCAATACTAAAAAATACTGTACTCGACACAGTTTGGTCAGCAGTATAAAGAAATTAGTATCTATTGGTCTTTTTATTGATCTGTGAAAGGCACACATAAAGGTCTGTTATTTTCAGTCATACAATAGCCTGCAGCCATGACTCAAAATTCTAGTACCCTACTAGTAAATTTGTCACCCAATGTAGCATTCTGGGCCTTTTCCTCATCTGTATCAGGGATCTACCTAATACCACCCAACATCTGAAACCTGTACTCCATGATAATTACACAACTTTTATATTATCAGATCTAGACATTTTGCCACTATAGTTAACAATTAACCATTGTCAATACCTGGATGATTACCAATAAACTTGCCCTTAATGCTGAAAAAAAATTTGGGGGAGAATAAACCATGTTCCCCATTACACAGGGCAGTGGGGAAAGGTTGATTCTTAGGTCTGTTCATTAACAAGAAATCAAAATTTAATGTATATATCCAACACATGAGCAAAAGCATCAAAGATTGTAGGGATACTTTTTAAAATTTGCCATTGTATTCTGCAATCTATGCAACTAATACAGTAAATATCTTTTCCTCATTTACCCATATCTCCATATGGAATTTGGTCTGGGGTTCCACTATATTTACCTTCCATCACTAACTCTAGTTATAGGCAACACATAATGACCTTGATAAAGTTCCTAAACCTACTAAACATAAATGCCATTCATACATACTACTGTTTGCTTCACATTTTTAGAACACTACACTATGGTGCTTGCCAAAGACATTTCCTAAAGAAATTATAACAAAACTCAGGCACCACACTAGAAACAAATACCTCTTTGATATCCTAAGCCCATAGGGGTCATACAGTGCCTGGGAAATGGGAGGTAATCAGATTCGATCCATAAAAGGGACAGTAGCTACAGTTCCTTGGATCAAGAGCCCTTTACTGGGATATTGAGTAGATACACATTTACAGTACAAGACATTAAGGAAGCATTTTCTTAATAAATGTCTTGGACTGTACATGTACGTATCTTACATACTGGGTACGGGAGTAAATTCTTGGTAGCTTTCGTAAGGGGTAATTTTGATAAGGACTTGCCTTCATGGGCCGGTAGGCCTTCTGCAGTGTTTTACATGCATTGAATGGAGAAAATGAGCAGTTAGTGTTTAGTAGGAATATTCTAAGCTAATTAAGTCTTCATAATGGTTTATACAGTATACTGTATCAGTTTCTCTTCCCATTTTTCTTTTATTGCTCCCCATCTCTTTCACCTCTTAATGTCCCTTGTCAGTCTCTTTTCGTTGCCTAAAATAACCTATTTGGTTTCTGAACTGAATAAAATTCAAATTTTCACAGTTGCCAGGGTGTACCACGTAGCTCACTGATGTAGTATTTGATTCCCCCTCCCAGTGTTCCTGCCCACCTAGCAGTAAAAAGTAGTACCTGAATTTTAACTGATTGTGTGCAACATTTGTGGAAAATCGTGTTAGAAAACTCCATTTTTTCTAGTGCCCCATCCTGAGTAAGAAACTACATATATAACCTGCTTGACGTATTCCAAGTACGTACCTAATAATGTTAATTAAAAAAACTTTCTCTTCATGCCACTCTCACCCATCCCTACACATGGTGGTTAAAACCTGTCCATGAACCACAAAGACCATTGGACTCTCTACCTGCCCCTCCTGCGCTGTATTTTCTTCACGGTGACCCGTGGTGGCCTTTTCGCTAAAGCTCTCGCCTCACACGGCGAGGGTCTGCATTCGATTTCAAGCGCGGGTAGAAACATTGGGCGTTTCTTTACACCGGTTGTCTATGTTCAATCAGTAAAATGGGTACCTAGGAGTTAGTCGACTGGTGTGGGTCGCATCCTGGGACAAGGACCTGAATTTGCCCGAAATGCTCTGCATAACAAGGGGCTTTCTATATAGTAGTATGTCATTGATGTCAGCTAGGCCTGTATACCTTGTACATGTAGTAAATAAAGATATTACTGACTTGTGTATTGTGTTGCCACCAGGCGCCATCGATGTGGTGGTGGTACGGCAGGAAGATGGAACCTTCCTCAGCTCCCCCTTCCACGTCCGCTTCGGCAAGATGGGCGTGCTTAGGAGCCGGGAGAAAGTGGTGAGTGTTATATGCAGTGTGTAAACAAACGCAGTTCCTTGCGGTAAATTTCACGAGTGGATAACAGTGGCATTGTCCGGTGGGAGCGGAGTGACCGGTAGGCTTGAGGACCCCAGTGGAAATAAGTCACTTTGTCTGACCTTTTTTGGGTTATCCTAGGTTCTCTACACATATGCTGTTATATATAATCTATGTAACTGTATATACTTTGAGGACAACGTGCCGACTAAGATTTTTTTTTCTCAATTTCTTATGCGGTTATCAAGTAGCGTGGTGGGCTGTTGCCACCTGGTTATTAGTTGCAGGTGCTAGTGCCCTCAAGGGAGCAGTTCGCTGATGCTGGTGAGGGGCTCTTGATCTAAGGAATTGGATCTGTGCTCAGATTCTTTGAATCTAGTCTAAATGACTTCCATTCCCCAGGCGATGTATGCCCCTACGGGTTTAGAGCTTCCCCATGAATATAATATGCAGGTGCTCGCATATAGGAGGGACTTATCACGACCGCATAACCCATTAGATTGTTGCCAAGGTATATACACCAAATTGTGTATGTATGGTTTGGTGCACGTGTCATAAACACTGATTAATGAGAAGGTAAATCCCACATGGACAGGAAGATAAAACTAGGGATCTGCTGTATATATATCGACATCAGACTTCAGTTTGGTCGCTAAGGCTGCCTGTTATCCTTTCCATTTTGTTTTATTTTCCATTCATATGGGATTTACACTACCTGTATATATGTATACAGTTTGTTTCTACCTTTCTGAGTTCTGGAATGTTACCCGTCCTCATAAAGCAAACAAATTATTTCTTGCGTACAACTTTAAACATTAAATTAGGTTAGATTGTCGTATGTAGGCAAAATTTGGCCAATTGTACCATACCATATTATTATTATAATAATAAAAAGGAAGCGCTAAACATACGAGGGTCATACAGCGCGTACCATACCATAACCCCAATTAATGCAATAATAATACATGAAGCCGATTTACGGGAGGTGCCTCGTCCCTTACCTGGAGTGAAGGGCCCTCGATCAAAAGGCTTGGAACTACCCTCTTTCTATGGATCAAATCTGATTTCCTCAAAGTGCTGAATGAGCCCTACGGAATTAGTACCCATCTCTAAGCGTGAACAGAAAACTGAGACCCAGTGAACGCACGATAAAGCCCACTGTCAATCACATTTTTTTCATTTTAGTGTTCATCACACATTTGATTCTTAAACAAAATGCTATACTACCGTTGATGAAGATGATGACCCGCAGTATCATGCAGTTAAATTACTATTCTGAGTTAGTGTCATGCGGTTTTACTACCAATCTAAACTAAAGTGCTCCGTAAATGTCAACTACAGTAATACTACTACGGCCTTTCTGAACTGTACAATGGCATGCAGGTTCGGGTAATGCTGTGTTTGCTGTGCAGTGCGGGTTTATGCTCTGCCATGCCCTGGTAACTTAATATAATACGTTGTATGGTGCTACACTAGCTCTCACCTATTTATATATCTAAACATTCAAATCTATTCAGAAACTTAGGAGCATTGCTAAAATACAGATTCATACCTGATGTGTCATGCACCCGTATATTTTACTCAAGATTTATGATGGGTATGTTAGGCGAGTCAGAAATGTGAATATTTATGAAATGGCTGTGTAAAATTAAGAGTTTTGAGTGAGAAGTGAAAATGGTCATAAATGTGCAAAGGTTATGAATAAATTAAGTACATAATTGGAATTGTTAAATTTGTGAGTCGGGTGCACAGCTAAATTGGTAAAAGATGAAAAGTATGTTTGTTCTTTAGGAGAGGAAGAGTCAGCTTTTGTTCGTGCTTTTTTGCAGCTTCCAACCGCTGTACTGTTCTACTAAAATGTATTTTTTTTTAGTTTCATGTATTGTCATGTTTGAGTTGCGTCATTAGTAGAAATGGCTAGTTAGATAGCAATGAAAAATAGAAACTTAGCAAAGCAGCTTGTAAGGGAGTTAGCAGAAAACTGAAATTAATTAAAAAAATAGGAGCCAAAAATTTCCAAGTTATGCAGAGTTTTAAGAGGTAAAATTAAATTATTTAAACTAAGATAAGACTTCATGAGGAAAAGGGGGGTGCAGTTGATGTTGATAAAGGACTCTTTGATATATTGAATTAAGAGCTAGGCTACCCTTCGGATAATTAATTGTCTATTCCCCAGACGCTGTGTAACCCTTACTGGGTTAGTGCTTTCTCTTAATTATAATAATTTATTTTGCACACAGACTTAATACAAAAAGTTTATACAGTACTGTAATACCCCTCGCCTTTCAAGGGGGTGGGCTGCCTTGTGGTGGTGAAGAGTTTTTGAACTAAGGAATTTGATGTATGATCGATCCTGATTACCACCCATTCCACAAGGCGTCGTGCCGTGATGACCCCTACGGGTTTAGTGCTTCCTCGTGAATATAATAATGACTAAAAAGACTGGTGTAGTAAAAAGGCAAAATACCGTGACTGGACCAATACACAAATAACCCTCACATAGACTGAAACTTATGACGACGTAGTGCAAGATGCCACATGCACGTGTGTAACCAAATCAACACCGAGAGAAATAATATGAGCGAAGAAGCGTTATATGTCATTGAATATTTAAACTGATGCATTAATTAAAAAAAAAGATGAAAGATCACAATCTCGCTAGGTGCAACTTTAAAAAAAAGCTGATCTTAGGCACGCTAACTCAAAAACCTGTTATATAATGATCGGTAAGTAAAATCATAAACCTACCATGAACCAAAAGTAAGAGTCTTATAAAAATAATACCAAGTTTTTGCCAATTAGGCTTGGTAGGCCATGTCTGTTTGCATCAACGAAGTCTAGCCTGGCATAAAATGCTGAGTAAAAATTTTACTGTAAATTAATTGAATAGATCAGGCGACGAAATTTGGTTTGTAGAGGGTCAGGAGAGTGGAGAAAGTCCTGACTTGCTTGTTTAGTCATGTCCTGGACGAAACGTAGTATTAAATGTTTCTCTGCAAACATTTTATCACTTCTAACCTATATTCTGTTTTTCTCTGTTCTGACTTGATATTGGTCCAAGATGAACCGAAACTGTCTGAAAATTTCCCTCCAATGTGTGGGTTAGTTATGAATTAGAAGAGGGTCACAACGCAGTACAGTGAGAGGCTGGGTTTATCTCCCACCTGCTCCTGACCTGCTTATACTTATCGGTAAATGTTATAAAACTTGTATTATCAAGACAAATTTAGATATGGGGCATTTTTTACAAGAATCACTCGTTGTTACCTAGTATTTAGTTATTTATAATAATAATAATTACTGTTATTCACGTTAGTGTCCTGTACACATTTTTCAACCGGCTTTAGTGTTCATGAGTGCTGTATGACTGGTTTAATGCTTCTTTTTTCGTTTGACACCGACCGTCCCCTACTAAGGTAGTAGGGTGGCCCAAAAAGGGAAATATATTCACCGTCATTCTTCCAATAGCTGTCTTGCTAGAATTGCATACTCACACACTGCAACATCTCTAATTCGGAGCGCAGGCACTGAAGCCAGTTAGCCGGACTCAAATCGGGCTAACCTGTTTGCCCTGAATCCCATCATACATGTTCCCGAGTTTACATTTCAGCAGCACGTCAAACCATAAAATACAACAATAATAATAATGTTTGTAAGGATTTAAACTTTAGAGGAGCCTCTATCTCTACATTTAAAATGTAAATAAGGAAATATACAAACACTAGTTGAAAGCCGGCCATTCTGAAAGTTTGGAAAAACGTTTAAGATTTACAGTAGGTGGACGTACCTGATACATTGAAATTCTTTGTGTTTTATCAGAAGTAAATGTAAGATTCAAATGCTGTAGTATCTGCCAACCAGGCTTTCGTATTAATTGTCCTGCCCGACAAAACTGACCAAATTATTCTTGTAAGCGTTCACTTGCGGTAATTTCTGAACCATTAAAGTTTCAAGATATTCAAATAATTACTACGTAATATATATAAAGTTATGTTGGCGTTAGATAAATAAAACACAAGTATTGTTATTTGCTTAAAACCACTCGTTCGTGGATGCATTAATATGTGTACTACTTGTGAAAACTAGTATTCCCAACGGGAGAATAAATTTAGTCCTGTAGCTTCCACGGCCACGTATGTTCTCGCATCATGGGTGATATGTTCAGTGGTATTAGGCACCTGATGTTTGAAGCAATGATGCCCTTTGAACTTAGGCGTCTCCGAATTTTGGCGGGCTTCAGTGTCGTGTCTAATAAGCCAAAGTTGCCGAATAGGCAGAACTCCATTAAAAAATGATCTTTTTCAAATTTTATTTTACAGATGGATATATTTTTTCATTGACAATGACTTAACACTACTTTTTGACCAAACAAAACTTAAAAAACCTCAGCTAACCTAACAACCTATAGGCCTTACTTGCGCCAGTTTGACATGTTAGATACCTGGAGTTTACCTGGAGAGAATTTCCAGGGGTCAACGGCCCCGCGGCCCGGTCCGTGACCAAGCCTCATGTTGGACCAGAGCCTGATCAACCAGGCTGTTACTGCTGGCCGCACGCCAGCAGTACTTGAGGAAAGTACTTGAGGGCCTGGTCCCAAATCTGCACACTGCCATAACAACATACTGGAGTGAGAGATATGGGAGAAAGTGTAAAATAAACCCAGTGAGGAGCAGGGGTGCGGTGGGGACAATACGGGAGCACTGTATTAACATCCGGGGTCCCAGACTATTCCACATCTTACCAGAAGATATCCGAAACATCGCTGGAACCAGTGTAGAAGCCTTCAAGAGGAAACTGGATAAGTATCTTCATCGGGTGCCAGATCAACCAGGCTGTGATGGATATGTGGGGCAGCGGGCCTCCAGCAGCAACAGCCTGGTTGACCAGGCAAGCACCAGACGAGCCTGGCCCATGGCCGGGCTCAGAGAGTAGATACTCTCGAAACTCTTCAAAGGTATATCAAAGGTAACGTACGAACCACAGGCTGGCTGGTCAGGTACCGACTTTAGGTGCCTGTCCAGTGCCTGCTTGAAGACAGCCAGGGGTTCGTTGGTAATCCCCCTGATGTATGCTGGGAGGCAGTTGAACAATCTTGGGCCCCTGACACTTATTGTGTTGTCCCTCAACGTGCTAGTGGCACCCCTGCTCTTCATTGGGGGGATGTTACATATATATATATATATATATATATTGTAACCACGAATGAGTGGTATTGATTGATAGATAACAACACTGCGACTAGCCAAGGACTCGAAACCATGCTGCTTTGGCCCGCCTCATGGTGAGCGAAAACACATGACGCTCTAACCCACAGGCCACGCAATCCTACAAAAAATGACGCACCCAGCCAAGCTAGGTGTTTCACCGTCATCCGAGGACATACGGTGGTGTGGGTGCCTCTGAGCTAATTTCGTAACAAGGTGTGATCAAAAGGGGTGGGTGGCTCCTATTCCTTAAATCAAGAGCCCTTCACATCAAGTGTACTGTGAGGATTACATTTAGGACAATACCGACACACTGGAATAAAACGCAAATGCAACACTACATGAGCAAGTGACTCATGCTCAAGCGCTCCTGACATTGTTCCTCACCTGGTTTCTCCAATTATATTTTTTTCTGTTTTCTGTTTAAATAAAAAGCCCCAGTGGGCGAAACGTCTCTTGATTAAATGTCCAGGTGTGTATTCCTCAGTGTGAAGGTGGTTGGGGGGGGGGGGTGAGGACATGCCAGTCGGGGAGCAGTAAGTTCATTTAGACAGGATATCCTCGTCATCCCTTAGCGGCCACAGGACTACCTGGAATTTTGTCTGGGTGAAGCGTAGTTGCCGCCCTTCTCATGCAGTATTTTTGCGCAGAACCTCAGTTTACCTGCTTCAGAAGGTCTGTAAATTTCCCTACAGTTTATAAACGAGCAGCTTTTGGGATATGAGATAGGGTCCTGACAGGTCCTAACAGGTAGGACGTGTTTCTTAAGTCATGATGACCCATAGCTGGAGCTTATGGTCATCTGACAGAGGACTTCTGCTGGCTTACCGGTCTACCAAGTACTTTAAAAATCATGGTTATGATTATAACCATTATGTTTATAGGGTCCTGGTGATGGTCATGGGGCTTGATAGACGTAGTGTTCCTGCTTAAGTCTTTATGCATTCTCTCTGTGTGACGTCGATTTCTGAACGTTTCATGCAAGGCTTGATCTGAGACACGGCCGTGAGAGAGAGGGGGGGGGGGGATAATGGTTTCGATGTCTTTTCCGATGTCATCATTTATTTTAGCACGGAGTGTTTTAACGTCAGCCACTGGTATCAGAAAAACATCCTTCCCAAACACCCACAAAAAGTCTAGGAGTGTTAATAGGCGAGCGTAGGGGCTCCCACGCCCAATTCATCTGCCAGGGAACTTCATATTACAATTACGCAGTTGTATGCAGATAACTTCATTTTCATATTTGTTTTATCATATTGTAATAAGTTTTTGGATGAAGAAGGGAGTCTGGCCACCTTGTACCGTATAACCTGCCGTGGTGTAGTCAACAGCCAACTAACTTAACTATCCTACCAGATAACACTCGTCGACTGGTAAGGTACTCAAACTACATAGTACTTGTAGGGTCTACACCCGGACCCTAAAATGGGTGGAGGATTTCTTTGGGAGTTTGTTTTATATGATTAGATTTTGCTAGGTGATAAAAGTGTTTATGTATAATATAATACACTTTACCCCCGATTTCATGTATATTCTGAAACGTCCCATCCTTCCTTTGGTTGAGAACGTCAAATGTGACTGTTTAACTGTAATGCCAGAATGAAAACGTGATTAGACAGTGGGGTTTACCTTGCGCTTGTGGTCTCCATTTTCTGCTCATGCTACAGAAAGTTTCTGTCGACTCTATAATAATATTGCCTTTATGTATTATTGCATTTGTAGGCGTTATGGTATAACTTTATAAGCAACAGTCTAATGTAATTAATCTAAATAACGTACAAGAGAAGGACGGGATGTGTGAAGTCCAACTTTGAGCCGCCACTGTATTATATATGCACTTGAGAGGGTATATATATATGTATGTGTATACATTTTGAAGAATATGTATGTATGCATTTGGAGGAATATATATGTATTTTAATCCCCGTATTAGAAATTAATGTATTCTTGACTGGTGGTGTACAGGTGACAGTTTTAATGACCCTTGTGTAGACAGTAGGCTCTAAACTTAAAAATCAAATAAACTTATACGTTCCCCAATGAAAATAAGTCACACTAACCTTTTGCTGGTTATCCTAATTTATATTTACCAGTACCTAATTGTCCACCAGTGTATGCCTATAACTATTAATAATAATATAATAATATCTTTATTTACTACAAGTACATGTACAAGGTATACAGGCCTAGCTGACATACTAATATATAGAAAGCCCCTTGTTATGCAGAGCATTTCGGGCAAATTAGGTAAGTTTTGTCCCAGGATGGGACTCACACCAGTCGACTAACTCCTAGGTACCCATTTTACTGATGTAAAGAAACACGCCCAATGTTTCTACCCGCGCTAGGAATCGAACGCAGACCCTCGCCGTGTGAAACAACCTGTGAATAACTGCTTGTTAATCTATAAAAACAGTAAAGCTAAATAGAGCTTAGCTGATCCAACACGTGTAGTGACGGTCGCTAAATGACTCTGGTCCATGCTCTGAAAATATTCAAACTTCGGCCACCCCGCTTCCCTATCGTCTCTCTCTCCACTTCCTTTCCCACTCATCCCCTTCCCCTCTACCCCTTTTTCACTCCTCCCCTTCCCCTCAACCCCTTTCAAACTACCCCTCCCCCTCTACCCCTTTCCCACGCTACCCCTCCCCTCTACCCCTTTCCCCTTTACCCCTTTCCCACTCAACCCCTCCCCTCTACCTCTTTCCCACTCTACCCCTCCCTCTACCCTTTCCCACTCTACCCCTCCCCTCTCCCCTTTCCCACTCTACCCTCTACCCCTTTCCCACTCTACCCTCTACCCCTTTCCCACTCTACCCTCTACCCCTTTCCCACTCTACCCTCTACCCCATTTCCCACTCCACCCCTCACCTCTACCTCCCTTTCCCACTCCACCCCTCACCTCTACCTCCCCTTTCCACTCCACCCTTTCCCTCTACCCTTTTCCACTCCACCCCTTCCCTCTACCCTTTCCACTCCACCCCTTCCCTCTACCCTTTTCCACTCCACCCCTTCCCTCTACCCTTTTCCACTCCACCCCTTCCCTCTACCCTTTTCCACTCCACCCCTTCCCTCTACCCTTTTCCCACTATCCTCCCCTCCCTATCCTCCCATCCTCTCCCCCCGCCCTTAACCCTTTGGGGGTCGACAAGCCTTCTCGGAAACCGGTTCCTGGGGTCGAAATTTTTTTGGAAAAAATAAATTCTTATGGAATGATAGAGAATCTTTTTCCGATCATAACACCACCAAAATTATGAAATTTGATCGAAAACTAACGGAATTATGCTTTCGCGAAGTTAGCGGTATCGATGACATTTACTCATCGGCGATTTCGCCCACTTTGAACCCTATTTTCGGCAAATTCCAATGTTTCAGTCTACTACAATTATAGCTATTTCGCTAGAACTCCATTTCTTCTATCGATTGAGTACAAGAAACCGCCTATTTACCAATTTCAACTACCCAAAATAGTAGTCAGAAAATTACAATTTGGCCAATTTCACACAAATTTCAAACGATGCCAATTTCAAAATAGGGTCCAGAATAAACAAGGCAGATATTCCTGGCACTAAAATAACATCTTCTCTGTTCATTAGTCACGTCTCCAGGCCCCTCTTACATCACTTTTGTTTTTCATTTTGAATTTTTATTCTCACAAAAAATAAAAGATTTACTGTTATGTATACAACTGCATCATTGTAAAAATGGTATAAATAATATCAGAGCACTTGTGCATGAATATTAGACTCGCCAGTTGATGTATATTGGACGCATGGTGTGATTTGTTTACTCTTGAACATCGTCAAAAATCGAACATTTTCGCTACTTTGAGCTCAATTTCAAGGTACTTGTCATTGTTAAACCAAACAAAATCATCTCTATTTCTGTAATATGTCTTCCATTCTATCAAATGAGACCAAGAAAACTAGAATACATCAATAAATACCATACGAAAATAGACTGCAAAATTCGCAGTTTTAAACGAAAAAAACGGTCGGAGTTTTTTTTCTCATTGTGCAGTGTGTGGTGCAGGATTTTTTTTATACTGCGCACACTGACCACATAGACCCATTTTTTCATATGTAGGGCTACCAGCCGTTTCCCACTTAATTTGAGGCCGCTAGAATTTACGCGTACTAGTACGGCACCAACCCCTGCTCGTAAAACATACTAGTACGGCACCGACCCCCAAAGGGTTAAGTGTTTCTGTAACTGGCTAAACTATACCTATCATATTATTATATCATTAATTTTTTTATAATTTTATTTTGTTTATTAAATTTAATTTGGGTTAACTTAGGGTATAGTGTACATAGCCAATACTGACAACAGTGCTCAATTTTAGGCTGATACGTACCATTACAATCAAAATAAGCTCATACCACTGATACTGATACTTTAGCACATGCCGATTTAAGCAAAATCAAGTAGTTGGGGGAGGTGGTATTCATTAGTTGATCTGACCTGGATTGCTTTTACTTTAATATTGCACAAATTCTATATACGTATTATGTTTATAATATAAGTTAAGCCTATATTCTTGTTCAAACTAAGCTTAACTGAAGACACTGTTGCAGGTATATCTTAGGGTACCATAATATGCTGTTTCATTTATGCTGCAGCCAATCACCGAATTTTATGCTTCAGGAAGGAGTTTTAAACAAATTTTTATGTTGCATCTGCAATGTAGAATAATATACGATACTGAACAGTATTTTTTTTCTTACCACTTTATTAAACAAAATTTCAGTTTCATTAATATCTTGCATAATTAATGAGATTTTTTTTCAGGTTGATATTGAGATTAATGGAGAGCCTGTAGATATACATATGAAGCTTGGTGAGACAGGAGAAGCCTTTTTTGTAGAAGAATTAGAAGATGGAGTCGAGATCAGCCCTCAGCTTGGAACATCTCCTCTTCCTCCATCAATTTTACAAGAAAAGCTGGAATTTGCAAAGACTGAAGATGAGGAATCTAAGTTTCAAGATTCTGGGGTTGACGAGTGTCTCTCCTCCTCAAGTACTTTACCAAAGAGCGATGTTAAGTATGATACATCAAATGAAACTTTAGTACCTGGGGACCAAGATACTTCAGAATTGTCCTTGCAGTCAGACACTCTTGAGAGTGTAGAGATTGTTTCTCCTCTGTCAAGTGATGATAAACCCAAGGTAGAAAGCAGTGAAGTGGGTGTAATTCGTAGAGTAAGAAAGCAGGATGGTAAGAAGGAACAGAGGGACTGCCAGACACAGACTGAAACTACTACTCTACTTCAAGTTCCTAAGAAAATGCAAGATGGTAGTTTATTAAAAGGCTCCTCAACAAGATCACTTAATACAGATGTAGTAAACTTTAAGCATAATTTACTAGAGGGACAAGGAAGTAAAACAGATGGTGAAGAAACAGTAAAAGGTGAGTGTAAGCTCTTAATTTCTAAATTACTAATATTCTAAAAAATGCTTTCTAAAATTATACAGATACATAATGCATTGAGGTGAGATCTTGGTGTATACTGGTCATTGTATATGATGTTTTGCTTACTACTGTATTATATTTTTGAGAGAATACTATATTTCATAAATTGCTTCTCTGCAGCAAGCAAAAGCAACCGTCGTAAACGTAAGAAGCGATGCAATGGGAAAAAGCAGAGGCCGAAGAGCTCAGGTAGTCAGTCAAGTGACACATCAACCACAAGTGAAGTAGCGGACCTTACAGCTGTCTTGCCCAGATCAGTATTGCCAGGAGCGCCAAACCAGGAGGGCATTTTTGTAATGGATGATATAGAGTCAGGTGCAAAGGTGAGAATATCTTTTGAGTTGTTAGCTTGTAATAATTAGTGTTAATTTTAATTTTTTATTATTATTTATGTACTTTATTCTTTGGGTAATTTAGTTGGAATGCAGTCTTAAAACTGGCTTTTAACTCTTGGATAAGGCCTTTTCCATTATTTTATTTATTTTTTATTTTTTGTAAAGTTAGGTCTTTTTTTTTTTTTTTTTTTTTGGAACGAGAAGCCCTTATCAAAGGAATTATGCTTTAATTTAAGTTTTATTCCTGGTTTAAGTTCTTGCTTTGAGCCCAGTAAATTTTGTTTTGTCCACTAGATGCTTATAATTTTAAATCTAAATAGCAGCATCATTTCAACTTTGTCAGTCTGGTCCAAGCTCGTCTTCTCCCACCACTAACATGGCACAGTCCACGTCAATGCCGTTGCTGCGTGAAAAATCCCGGGATGAAGTAGTAGATGAATGGAGTGGCTCTCTCTCACGATCAATGGGGCCAGATTTCCACCCCTTCAGTGACACAGATCTTAGTCCTCCCCCAAGGTAGGTGTGCTTATATAAAATGTTACATTATGTTATTAATAAGTTATATGCCTCAGAATTGTTGTCTGTGTGCAATACTTTTATTTTATTTTTTATTTTTATTTTTTTGTAATTAGTAGGCTAAATTAATATAAAGAATACTAAAACCTTGAAATACATTAAGATATTTCGTGAGATTTTGTATACATATTGTACTGTACAGTATATGGGCAGTCCCCATTTAATGAAAATTTGTTGTAAAGAACAAGGGAACAATTTTGTTTGATGAATAAGAAATTGTATTATGTAATAGCCAATGCTGAGCTATTAACTCACCCGAGATTGTTCTGTCCCCCATCTATGATGAGCTCTAAAAGATCATAATAATAAGGCATTCAGTGGTGTAAGAAAACGAATGTTAAAGCCATTTTGAGACTGGCAAAATGTTGAGTAACATCACTAAGGCAATTGGTCAAGTTGCTTCTACAGTGTATATTATGTCATTAAGATGCTCAAGTTGAAGCCAGTACTCAACTAGTAGTGGCTATTGCAATATACATTTTCTCCCAGTTCCAGAAGTATTACAGCTTTACTATGAGTATGGTGCTAATTCATGATAAGGGGGTGAATTATGGTATAGTATTTTAATTTAAAGCAAATACAAGATCAGAGTTGAAAAATATGTTGGGTCATTGGTTGTTTGCCAAGTTTAAAAGGCATAAGAATAGATTAAAATGTGTGAGTGGTGAAGAAATAAAGAAGACAGCAACACATGGTAGCAAATGTTCTGTGTAAACAAGACTTGAGTTGTTGTTGAAACAGATGCCATCAAAAACTTTAATTTTGGCTGAAGAGAAGATTGCTCAATGTGTTATGTATATCAGAGACTGCTGTATGCTTTTATGTTGGTGACATTACTTCTGGAGAGAGTAAGTTGAGCTTAATATTAAACTGTATTTTGAAGCTCCAAAGACTGATTGAACTGCTACTAAGGCAGTCTCCATGTACAGTATTTTCAGTTTGGTTGTAATGTATTTCTGACCAGATATTAAAATAGGCTTCTATTGGAGATGCCCCACGCTATTCCTTTAACTTTGCCAAAGTTTCTTAATATATCAGGGTTGAGGATTTTTTTATCAGGTGAACATGAAATCTTGCACTCAGCTATGGATCACCAACTCCTCAAGAGAAACAGATGATGAAAACAGTCAAGAGTAAGGGAATTTTGGCAAGTGCACATCATGAATACATTTGATATACAGTATCTCTTGTTTATTTGGAATAAACTCACATTGGCCACATGGAGACTGTTCCAGACATTGAGATGATTATAGTTGTACCTTTCAGATATTGAGAAGGTTGATGTGAAGGAGTTGTTGCAGTTGCATGGAGAAGAACTTTACAGTCAGGTGTTGACTTTTGAACAAGCATTAACTGCAGTAGACAACAAGGATGATGAAATTTCACTTATCCCTTATGAATTAGCCTTGTAATACTTGTTGGAGATTGGCAACCTTGCAGTGGCAGCAATAGCAGTCATTACAGAAAATTATCATGGCAAAAAATGCAGCTCATGAATCATTGGTTAATTGTACAATGTGATTCACAGCCAGAGAGAGCTGGATAGCATACAACAGAGGAGAGTTGTACAGGCATTTGTAGAAAACAATTTCATTCAAGATTTCCTTCATTCCTTATAAGTCAAGAAACACTCAGTAAAAGTTGTTCTGCAACAGTTGCATCCTTGGATGAAGTGGTTTACATGTATGGCCCTCAAAAACACTCACTTTTTTCCCCATTCTACCACCCACTGCTATAACGCCAGTATTCTATTAAATTTGCCACCAAGTTACATCAATATTTGGTGGATCTTAATGTTTTTTTTTTTTTTTTTTTTTTTACTTTTCAACACACCAGCCGTCTCCCGCCGAAGCTGGTTTATTATTAAATATTATTTATTGTTTACTTTTTAGGACAAATTGTTATGGTACATTTTATTTTATATAATGGGTTCAATAGAAATGTTTCTTTAGCTAAAACATGCAACTTCCTTAAATGAGGACTGTCTGTAGTACAAAATGGGTCTAATATTTCTTATGTTACTTATTTTGTATTGATGAGATACTAATTTATTTTTCACTTGGCATGGCAGTCCTTCTAACT
Organism: Cherax destructor; assembly: GCA_009830355.1. Taxonomy (NCBI): domain Eukaryota; kingdom Metazoa; phylum Arthropoda; class Malacostraca; order Decapoda; family Parastacidae; genus Cherax; species Cherax destructor. The sequence goes on along the minus strand of WNWK01000085.1, from coordinate 97,384 downwards.
CCAGACCACCAACTCCAATCAAATCTGATACAGAATATGAAGTAGAAAGACAAAGAGCTGACTTTGCTGATGGTTCATGTCAGACGGATGAGAACAAGTGGTACTGGATGTGGGGAGAACTTCCAACACCACCTCCAAAGACTCCAACACGAATAACCAATTTAAAATTTGATACTCCCACTGGAAAGACCGAGAGTGAAAAGCTGGCAAAGACAAGTAAGGAAGAAGGTAATATACTTCTTTCATATTTTATGTGATGTCTAATGCAAAGTTTAAATATGAAGATTGTTTCACTCAAAAGTTGATGTTTCCTGTAATTAGTGTAGTTAACTGGATCATTCTGACAGATGATTCCTTTTCATCATGTGCTTCCCTGTTTTTAGTTGTGATACTGATGGCACAAGTGATTCTTCTGATTCTTTGTTACATAGGAATATCCCTTCCTTTTCTAGCATGGAGTTACATATGATGACAGTTGGGTGACTTACAATTATGCTGTAGTGTTTGAAAAGCCACTTTTATGCATAGTAAACCTTGCAGTGATTTTGAAAGTTTAAATTGTTTCTGCTGAATTTTAAATTGAAGCAACTGATGACTGTAATTATCTATGATTAGTTTAAAATTTAAGATATATATCTTATACCATTTAATATACTTTGGTAATTCTTTAACCGTAAATCACAGAATGGCAAGCGAGTTGTGAAACTCACAGGGTGGTGTGCTATCCACTGGTCTGCCAGCCTAACAAGATTAATCCAATTAGGTATATTTCTATGTCTATGGGGAGGTTAGCATGGGCCCCATTGTGAGCACAAATACTGTTTTTTACAGATGAATCTCACACCAGCAAGGCTGTGGCATGCCCTAGCCCAACTTCCCTCAAAGCCGCCATCATGGCTCACAAAATTGTAATAACCCTAACAGACCATACCACGGGTGGGGTTCGAACCCGCGGTCAGAGAGTCTCAAAACTCCAGACCGTCGCCTAAGCCACTGGGCCAGCTAGCTTCAATAAGATTCATCCAACTAGATATATTTCTACACCATAGGAAGGTTAGCATAGGCACCACTGTGTCCACAAATGCAAGTTCAATGACTCTTTAAAGAACCAAAAGCACAATACTGGAACAATACACATTTAACCTGCACACAGGAGAGAGAGAAAAGCTTATGACGATGTTTTGATCCATCTTGGACCATTCATAAGTCATAAGCTTTTCTCTCTCTCTGATGTCTCTGTTAACTGGCATGGACCAATGGATAGCAAACTGACTCTATAAGTTTTAGGACTTGCTTGCAATGGGTTCAAGACCCAACCATTCTGTAATTTGTTTGCAACAGTGTTACCTGCATTATGATTTCATAAGTTATTAACCATAAGGTTGTTACTGTCTTTGATAGCCTTTGAGAGAATATTGTAGGCATTACATATTTATAGTGTTTATTCTATATGATGCCTTAAACACAATTCAAGCACTAGAAGTCTTAATCTAATACCTAACTTTATTGAAGCAGACATGTTTTCCAGGAAATTTTATTTCTCGACCCTAGGAACGTCGGTAATATAAGAGATAATTTCATCAGCAAAACTCAAGTGCCTCTAATGCACATTGTTCATTAAGATAAGTAGTCGAGAGCAATGGTATAAAATACCGACATAATGGTAAAAAGACAAATTAGCATGAGGTTTCGTGCACATATTGGGATTTATCAAGTCGTGTTGGTGAAGTGATAAAGCCCTCCCAGAACATATATAAAGGGTCATTGTTGTGTTTGTCTTTACCAAGATTAGGTCAGTTTTATCCATGAAAACCTACAAAATTTTTGTTAAAGTCAGTAGTATAAATTTGTACAGTGGTTCTGAGGGCACATACATATTTTAGGCATACAACAGTGGTAATATAACCTAAATAGGGCTGTGATTTGAAACGAGTTAGGGTAGAATAACAGCACTTACCATGTAAATTCAAACCAACAATTAAAGTTAATACCTAATTTCCTAAGTTACCTACTTCTCAAAAGCTTTTCACACTTCCAACCATTAAAACTTACTTAATATATAAAATTATGGCATTAATAATCACTCCACATATCATGTATGGTAACCATTATTGGTACTAACTTGGCTGTTCTCAAAATAAACATTGTCGTTACCCTAAGATACTGTACTTACCCCTCTCCTATATCAGTGATCTTCCTTACATCACTCAGTACATCAAACAAATACTTTTTCTCTCTCTGATAACACTATCTTCCTCCTGCAAGACTTTGACCCTGTCACCCTAAACAACTTGGATACTGAATTTATAATCTACATATAACAGTCAAGTGCTTGCTCAGCATAGAGAGAGGTACTATGTGCTACTGTATTTTTAAATAAATTTTTCAACAATAAACCGTGGAAGTAACATTTTTTAAAATTATTAACAAAAAAATTCAAGCTCTAGCCTTTCAGGAAGTGTGCGTGAGCCTGTTAGATAGAAGCGAGTGGAAGTGAATGGTTTTTATGACTTGACATGCTATTGGAGTGTGAGCAAAGTAACATTTATGAAGGGATTCAGGGAAACTGGCAAGCCAGACTTGAGTCCTGGAAGTGGGAAGTGCAGTGCCTGTGCTCTGAAGGAGGGGTGTTGATGTTGCAGTTTTTAACTGTAGTGTAGGCATTCCTTTAGCAAGGCAGTGATGGAGTGAATGATGAAAGTGCTTCTTCTTTCTTGGGGTCACCCTGCCTTAGTAGAAAACAGCCTTTGTGTTAATAGATAAAAATAAGAAAAATCTATGATTCACCTTGTCCACTTCCAAATATCTGAATACATTCACTTCTTCCATACTCCATTCCTCCAATCTGATATCCAATCTTTCATTACCTAATTTTTTGTTATCCTCCTCCACCTTACACTTTCCTATGTTCACTTTTAATTTCCTTCTTTTACATACCCTTCCAAACTCTGTCACCAACCTCTGCAACTTCTCTTCAGAATCTCCCAAAAGCACAGTGTCATCAGCAAAAAGCAAGTGACAACTCCCACTTTGTGTTAGATTCTTCATCTTTTAATCCCACACCTTCACTTCCCTTACAACCCTATCTATGAATATATTGAACAACCATGGTGACATCATTCATTCCTGTCTAAAGCCTACTTTTACTGGGAAATAATCTCCCTCTCTTCTACATACTTTAACCTGAGCCTCACTATCTTTGTAAAAACTCTTCACTGCTTTCAGTAACCTACCTCCTATTCTGTACATCTGCAACATCTGCCACATTGCTTCCCTATCTACCCTATCATATGCCTTTTCCAAATCCATAAATGCAACAAAAACCTCTTTACCCTTATCTAAATACTGTTCACCTATGTCAGTGATTCTCAACCAGGGGTAAATTTACCCCTTGGGGTAAAAAATTACATGGCAAGGGGTAAATATTTGATGCTATTTTTGTGCAAAACCTGAATAAATTTTTTTTCTGTCCCTTTATGATGGCGATAAATTTTTTTGTATGAAAATAAGGGGGTAAATGGAAAAATACATCAAGTCGAGGGGGTTAATGATGGAGGAAAGTTGAGAATCCCTGACGTATGTTTTACTGTAAACATTTGGTCTACACACCCCTTGTTCATATGCAATCCTGCTTTCCATCTTACTCTTAATTCTTTCAGTAATAACTCTACCATACACTTTACCAGGTAAACTCTACAGGTTTATTCCCCTATAATTGTTACACTTTTTTTTTGTCCCCTTTGTCTTTATACAAGGGCCTTTACATGCCCTCTGCCAATCCCTAGGTACCTTACCTTCTTCCATACATTTATTAAATAAAAGCACCAACCACTCCAAAATTATATATCCACCCGCTTTTAACATTACTGTCTTTATCCCATCAATCCCAGCTGCTTTACCTCCTTTCATTCTACCCACTGCTTCGTGCACCTCCCCCACACTTTCACCTGACTCTTCCTCACAACTACAAGATGTTTTACCTCCCTGCCCAATGCATGAAATCACGGCTTCCCTATCTATCAACATCGAACAGCTCCTCAAAATTTTCCCTCCATCTTCCTGATATCTCTAACTTTCCATTTTTGACTGTCAAATCCATTTGTTCCCTAGACTTTTTCAACTTAGATATTTATACTTAATCAGTTACTGATACTTTTTTATGTATTTATCATTTAATAACCAGTTCCTGGAATTTAGCTCTTTATATTATATTTGTTAGTTTTGACTTGCTCAAAAAGACTATGCATAATATGGGCTTTACAAAGACTTGTTTTGTATAAATTTTCTCGGCCTTTACCCATTTAATGTACGTATTGTAATTGTAAATATACCTTTATCTTTTTGCTTTTTTGGGGGCCGATTCTTTTGTTATTTTTTTAGCATTTTTGGTAATCATAGTGTGTGTGTGTAAAATATTTTGTTTTTTATAGTGTTAGCCTAACTTGGGTGTCAGCATTTAAAATAAATTTCTTGTTTCTAATTTAACTATTCTGGGATGTTTGTACCACCTAAATTAATGTGCTTCATAACTCTGTTGGTTATGTCTTTGCTGTGAGATTTTGATAGTAATGTTGTTCTTGATATGTGGCGTCTTAAGATGGTGTTAAGTTTCTCACTTCTAAACTCTGGTTAAAATAGCCTTAAAATATGTCGGCTAGGTAAAAATACAAAACAAAATAACAAAATGAAATGAAAGGAAGATGGGCTGTAAAGAGAGGGTAATGAGTAGGTCAGGGAGGTATGGTGTACATTTAAGAATGTATTGCTAGTGTGTGCAGCAGAGGTTAGTGGTTAACCCTTTCAGTGTCGGTCCCGTAATATTACGGCTTGAGAGCCAGTGTCAGTCCCATAATATTACGCCAAAATTCTAGCTCTTTCAAATCTGGTGGAAGAAAGCTGGTAGGCCTACATATGAAAGAATGGGTGTACATGGTCAGTGTGAGCAGTATAAAAAAAATCCTGCAGTGCGCAGTGCATAATGAGAAAATTAACTGACTGTTTTTGGTTTAAAACAGCGACTTTGCGGTGTATTTTCGTATGGTATTTATGGTTGTATTCTCGTTTTGGTCTCATTTAATAGAATGGAAGATATATTACAGAAATAGAGATGATTTTGATTGGTTTCATGATGAAAAGTACCTTGAAATTGAGCTCAAAGTAGCGGAAATGTTAAATTTTTGCTAATGTTTAAGAGTAAACAAATGATGTCACTGTCCAATACATGTCCAACTGGCCAGTCTAATGAGCAGTCACAAATGGGTTGACATTATTTATACAATTATTATAATAATGCAGTAGTCTGCATAACAGTAAATCTTCTAATTTTTTGTGAGAATAAAAATTGAAAATGGAAAGGAAGAGTAATATAAGAGGGGCCTGGAGACATGACTAATGAACAGAGAGCATGTTATTTTAGTGCCAGGAATGTCTAGGCCCTATTTTGAAATTGGCATCTTTTGAAATTTGTTTGAAATTGGCCAAATTACCAATTTCTGATCACTTTATAGGGTAGTTGAAATCGGTAAATGGGCGGTTTCTTGTACTCAGTTGATAGAACAAATGGAGTTCTAGCTAAATAGCTATGATTTTAGTCAACTGGGACAATGGAATTGGCTGAAAGTAGGGCTCAAAGTGGGCGAAATCAACGATCACCGAGATTGCTAACTTCGTGAGAGCGTAATTTCGTAAGTTTTCCATCAAATTTCATACTTTTGGTGTCATTACCATCGGGAAAAGATTCTCTATTGTTTCTTAACTTTTTTTTTTTTTACACAGTGAGTTAAGGATCAAGGGTCTCGACACTGAAAGGGTTAAAGAAGTGTTTATGAGGATGGGAAGTGGAATGACTGGTGAAATGATAGAGTAGAGGTAAAAAGGGTAGTAAGGGTGAAAAGGTTGGTATGCGAAAGGTTTTTGCAATGTAAAAAAAATGTATGTATACAAAAGGCAGAGTATGTGGAGTGAAAAAGAAGTTAAACAAGGGGTGAGGGAGTGTGAAAGGAGAGCAAATGTGAGAATTTTACTGGAAACACATACAGTGGACCCCGGTTTTTGTAATTTATTCGTTCCAGAATGCTGTTCAAGTGCCATTATCAAACGAATTTATTCCCATAAAGGAATAATGTAAATTAGACTAGTCCTTTTAGACCCCCAAAAATACACTTACAAAAGCACTTAGAAAAATACACTTACATAATTGTTCGAGTTTGGAGCATAACGAACACCGGGGGTCCACTGTAATGGTTTTTCAGAAACATTATTAAGTTGAATAAGCAAACAAATGGGCACTTTCCACATTATACCAAAAGAATATGCACCAAAAGTTAAATATACTTGTAATAAAGCCAAAGCAAAGAAAAAAATTGTAAAATGTGGGAGGCAGCATAGGCTGGTTTCCCAAGTGCCCAACATAGGCCTCTCAACATGTGAACATTGTAATTATAAAAGCCACATTTCTTTATCAGATTGTACATACTATTCAACAAATAGGAACTCGCCACACAAACACATATACTTAAGGTGAATGCATTTTAAAAGTAATAAGTGAGGTAGAATCCCAAGTGTATATTCCATAGGCAAGGTTTGGGTAAAAATTAAAGTATGCAGAACAACCACTGTAAAAAAATAGTGAACTTCCAAGCGCTTTTGTAATTTCTCACATTATCAAGGAACTGTAAAAATAAAAGATTTTAAGATGCTGTGTGACATTCAGTAAGTCATTGATTTTGAGGAAGAAGAGAAGGCAACCTAGGATGCTACCTTGGGACAGTGATGATGAATGTATTGCCCTCTTTACATCACTTTCCTTTTGTGGGAAATAGCTGACTGAAAAAGTTTTATGAATATGTTAAGACAGTGATTGAATGAATGATGGTGAATGTATTTACTTTTCTTTGGAAGAAAGGGGTCACCTAACATTGGTGAGAGACAGCCGGTATATTAAAAAAAGCGTAATTTATTTATATATACTATAGGATTTCTTTCTTCCCAGGGAAGTACAGTGTCTGCACTCTGAAGGAGGGGTGTTAATGTTGCAGTTTTATAACTGTAGTGTAAGCACGCCTCTGGCAAGACAGTGATGGAGTGAATGATGATGAAAGTTTTTTTTTTTTCGGGCCACCCTGCCTTGGTGGGAAATGGCCGATGTGTTAATATAAATAATTAATAAATAAAAAGCTTTCTTGCTTCAATTAAAGTACAGTATTAATGTTGTCATGCCATCTCACTGCGCCTCGTATCTCTTGTGAAGGACTGTGTACAGTGGTACCTCTAGTTACGATATTTTTTCGTTCGAGAATGCTGTTCAAGTGCCATTACCAAACGAATTTATCCCCTTAAGGTATAATGTAAAATAGACTAGTCCTTTTACACCCCCAAAAATATACTTACAAAAGCATTTAAAAAATTAAACTTACATAAAAGGGTGATTTTGGGGACCATCGTAACTCGAGGTACCACTGTATTTAGCTTAAATTGTCAAGTGGCTATCTTCAGATTTGTAAGCTTCCACTTTCCCTTGTATACATTTTTTCAAGGCAACATTCATTATTTTCTAAATCGTCTTGTTTCTCACTTGAATTGACATATGTGGGAACTAGCTCAGTGATAAGTACAGATTTTGCTAAAGCATAATTTATCCCCTTTCAACATAATTTTATATTAAAACCATGATGTAAATATAATGTTTTATTGTTTGTATTTCTTCATAAATTATTGGATAGATAATGTAGATAATTACTGGAATATTGATATACAGTATGTACAGTACTGTTCTATATAGACAACATCATCTCTCCTTGCTAGGTACATAGAAATTCTGCTTGTTATGAAAAGGCTGCAACATTTGTAACTTAATGGCAATCAAAAGTAAATATGAAAAGAATGAAGGTTGCCTACATATTAGAAAGTAGTAAAATAAATTACCTGTGTGTTGCTAGATTATAAAATATGGTATATACTCTATGTGGTAATTACTGAAGTACTGTATGTAGTAATTACTGAAATACTGTATGTAGTAATTACTGAAATACTGTATGTAGTAATTACTGAAATGTTGTATGTAGTAATTACTGAAATACTGTATGTAGTAATTACTGAAATACTGTATGTAGTAATTACTGAAATACTGTATGTAGGTAATTACTGAAATACTGTATGTAGGTAATTACTGAAATACTGTATGTAGGTAATTACTGAAATACTGTATGTAGGTAATTACTGAAATACTGTATGTAGGTAATTACTGAAATACTGTATGTAGGTAATTACTGAAATACTGTATGTAGGTAATTGCTGAAATACTGTATGTAGGTAATTGCTGAAATACTGTATGTAGGTAATTGCTGAAATACTGTATGTAGGTAATTGCTGAAATACTGTATGTAGGTAATTGCTGAAATACTGTATGTAGGTAATTACTGAAATACTGTATGTAGGTAATTACTGAAATACTGTATGTAGGTAATTACTGAAATACTGTATGTAGGTAATTACTGAAATACTATATGTAGGTAATTACTGAAATACTATATGTAGGTAATTACTGAAATACTATATGTAGGTAATTACTGAAATACTGTATGTAGTAATTACTGAAATACTGTACTGTATGTAGTAATTACTGAAATACTATACTGTATGTAGTAATTACTGAAATACTGTACTATGTAGTAATTACTGAAATACTGTACTGTATGAGTAATTACTGAAATACTTATGTATGGTAATTACTGAAATACTGTATGTAGTAATTACTGAAATACTGTACTGTATGTAGTAATTACTGAAATACTGTACTGTATGTAGTAATTACTGAAATACTGTACTGTATGTAGTAATTACTGAAATACTGTACTGTATGTAGTAATTACTGAAATACTGTATGTGCTGTAGGTTCCAATGTTTGTACTGGACTGCAGTTAAACTAAATTCAATACAGAAATTTGTTTAGGGTGTATTTTTTTTTTTTTTTTTTTTTAATGTTTTTTCCTTGTGGTGTATGATGTAGTAGCATGTGTGGTGGTTCTCCCTAGATGATGAGCGCTCTGTGTTGGGCAGTATGTTTAGCTTCATGCGCGCCACTAAGAAGGCTCGGCATAACCCTGAGAGTGAAGGCATTTATCTCGATGATCTCAACTTGGATGAGCTTGACCCAGAGGTGGCTGCTTTGTATTTTCCACGTAACTTCAAGGTTCCTGAAAAGCGGGGATACAACACCTACTCATCTGGTACTGTATGACAGAGGCTGCTGTGAAAATTTAAGTGTTTAAGAGTAATGAAAAACTATTAATATTGTTGACTTTGCAAAATAATTCATTTCTTTCTTAACTGAAAAGTGTTGAAGCTTTTGATATCTAAGCATTTTGTAAACTATCCTTTATGATAAATTATATTACATTTTGTATAAGCCCTCAGTAAAATAATACAAACAAATACGTACATTTTTGATGTCTTGCATTTTTACATTTTTGTCAAAGAGCTGTTATGCTGTGTGGTACAGTAGTGATATTTGGAGGTAGAGAAATAGGTATTATTGGAAAGATTTAGCTCAACTTGTTCCTTTAATTTTTGTAACAAAATTTAAAAATGATCATCAGTGCTGGGATTATAATTTAGTTTCCATGTTTCTCATTTATCTAAGTGCTGGGATTATAATTTAGTTTCCATGTTTCTCATTTATCTAAGTGCTGGGATTATAATTTAGTTTCCATGTTTCTCATTTATCTTAGTGCTGGGATTATAATTTAGTTTCCATGTTTCTCATTTATCTCAAAAAAACTTTTGAGTTTTTTATTTGGATATTAAGAGATGCAAGGTTTCTCGGAGCACTTAATATTTGCAGTCCTGAATTAGCGATACTCAACATATTTTTTAAGCTTCAGTATTGGTGGCTGTGAGAAATTGGCTATAATAGTCGATTATGCATCTGCAATTGTTTTGTATGATCTTTTTGACAAAGTTGGATGAACTATTGTATAGCATTTAGTACCTTCAAGGAAGTTTCCTAAATTCTGGTGAGGGGTTTATTATTCAAGGAATTAGAGTGAAAATGATTAGCTGCTGGATGGGCAAGTGAAGGTATTGGAGAGAGAACAATATTTTTAAGCTTTAGATGATGACAGAATAGAAGCAGTGATTTCATGCATGAGGCAGGCAAGAATAGGATATGTTAAGAGTAATAAGCCACAAATGAGTATGTAGGAAGTATGCAAGGCAGCAAGCAAGTGGAATGGAGTAAAGCAGCAGGAATGGGCAAAGTTGAAAGATACTGAAAGCAAGTGATGTAGTTTTGTAAAGGTGCATGTGTTTAATATATGTATGAAAGAAGGGAATAGTATGCCTAAGGATTAGCAAAGAGCATGCATAATATAGTTCTTTTTTATAAGAGGAATTGTAACAAGAGAGAGAACATGAGAAAGATAGATAATTATATCTTTAGTGAATGGGGAAAAGTATATAGTAAAATTATGAAATAAATTAGGGTTAAAAACTGATAGTAGAATTGCAGAGAATCAAAAGGAATCTGGAATGGAAAGGAATGTGTGCATAATGTTTACATTAATGCATGCACATAAACAATGCTTAAATAAGGGAAAAGGAGCTGTTTGTAGCATCTGTAAATTTGAAGATATATGATAGAGTGGATAGCGGAAGTGCTGTCATTGGTGTTGTGGATAAGCTCTAAAGAAAAAAAAATTGTGCGTTAGACTCGGGTTTAGGTAAATGAAGACAAGTGGTTTTCAAGATTTATGTGTACTGTTGGAGTGTGAGCAAAGTGATATCTATGAAGGTATTCAGGAAACCAGAAGGTGGGAAGTAAAATAGTTTTCCTTTGAAAGTTGGGTGAGAATGTTATGGTTTGGTGTGGATCATTTGATTGGTGATGTCCATACACTTCTGGATGGACAACCAGGGAATGAATGTTGGTGAACATGTTTTCCATTTTTGGGTCACCCTACCATTGCAGGAAAGGGCCAGTTTTAAAATCAGTTAAGACTGAGATCCACAAGTGTACTTAGTACAAAAAAAAAAATATGGAATATCTACTGGTACAGTAGATTTTGACAACAAGGAAAGTACTAATATAAGTAATGTGCCAGATGAAAGCTCACTGAGTACATAGCATGAAGTTTGAAGTTCTGTAACCTAGTACGTATTAGGTTTATCCCACTTTTTTATACTTTGTGACAAAACAAGATGCATGCTGTAGTAAGAACTGGTATATACTACAAATTAAGTCTTTACCTTACTGTGGTACCATTTTTACAGGTGGTCTCAAAGACGAAGATGCTGAATCTGGCAATGGGCCCTCGCTTCCACAATCACCTCACAGTGTGGAAGGAGCAATTGGTGGACTCAAGACATGCAGTGACTCAGATTTTGAAGACTCTAGGCATCCTATATTTGACTATAAGTAAGATCACTGTTATTTTATGCAGATTTTTCTAATGTCTCAGATTCATTACTATAATTGCAACTCATACAGATAAACAGTTTGTATATTAAATGCAAGGTACTGCATAAATTGTTTCACTGAGAATAATTATTTTTATATTTGTCTATACTAATTTGGAGACAATTATTTTAATATGCTGGGTCCAGTAGTGAGTTGACCAGCTAATGGTTTAGTCGAAATTCCATTATCTTCTCTTTACAAGTTTATAGGATGAATTGAAAATTAAAACTTATACTGTTAACCATTGTATCAGTTGATACATTGGTTAGGATTAGGAAGCAGGCCTTTATTAATTGATAATTAAGGCCTGCTTCCTAATCCTGTCTGCTTGAATGTTTACATTTGCAAGAAGGGTTTATTTCCACAAAAGGGATTTTCACACATTTTCCTATTAACCCTTTCAGGGTCGAGAGCCCTCTCCCAAACTCGTTCTCAGGGTATAAAACTTTTCAGAAAAAAATTATTTTTCTTATGAAATGATAGAGAATCTTTTTCCGATCATAATGACACCAAAAGTATGAAATTTGATGGAAAACTAACAGAATTATGCTCTTGCGAAGTTAGCGGTATAGGCGATATTTACGCATTGGCGATTTCGCCCACTTTGAGCCCTATTTTTGGCCAATTCCAATGTTTCGGTCTACTAAAATTTTAGCTATTTCACTAAATTCCATTTGTTTTATCAATTGAGTACTAGAAACTGCCAATTTACCGATTTGAACTACCCAATAAAGTGGTCAGAAATTGGCAATTTGGCCAATTTCACACAAATTTCAAAAGATGCCAATTTCAAAATAGGGTCCAAAATAAATGAGACAGACATTCCTGGCACTAAAATAACATTTTATCTGTTCATTAGTTACGTCTCCAGGCCCCTCTTACATTACTTTTGCTTTCCATTTTGAATTTTTATTCTCACAAAAAATAGAAGATTTTCTGTTATGTATACTACTGCATCATTGTAAAAATGGTATAAATAATATCAGCACACTTGTGCAAGAATATTAGACTCACTAGTCGATGTGTATTGGACGCATGGCGTGATTTGTTTACTCTTGAACATCGGCAAAAATCGAACATTTTCGCTACTTTGCGCTCAGTTTTAAGGTACTTGTCATTGTGAAACCAATCAAAATTATCTCTATTTCTGTAATATATCTTCGATTCTATCAAATGAGACCAAGAAAACGAGAATACAACCATAAATACCATTCGAAAATAGACTGCAAAGTCGCTGTTTTAAACCAAAAAAACGGTCGGAGTTTTTTTCTTCCTCATTACGCACTATGGTGTGAAGGTTTTTTTTTACTGTGCACACTGACCGCACAGACCCATTCTCTCACATCTAGGCCTACCATCCTGTTTCCACTTGATTTGAGGGCGCTAGAATTTAGGCGTACTAGTACGTCAAAAACCCTGGCGCGTAAGCCGTACTAGTACGGCCGAAACCCTGAAAGGGTTAAGAAGGCTATTACATTTTAAATTAGTAATTTCTAGTACAGTTCTGTTTTTCCATTTAGGGGCTACGACGACATTGCTTTCTCTCTTTGCGGACGTCTTAATGAGTATGAGGGAAAGTTTCCTGAGAGCCTCTTCCTGCAAAGCCTAGTGACTTACGATGATTTCTGTGAGAATCTACAAATCCTAGACAATCCTGACCTTGTAATAAGGTTTGGTGGCAAATACCTCAACTGGACTACTGCTGCTCCTCAGATTCTCTCCCTAGTACTGTTCCAACGACCAATCCCACAGGTATGGACAATAATTTTTTGTCAAGTGAAGAAATGTGTCTGGAATGTTATTTTATTTCTCCATACAATGTGCTATTGTAGAACAAATGGTTCTTTTCATAGTAATAATACTAGTAATTTTTTTTCACACTGGCTGTCTCCCACCGAGATAGTGACCTGAAAAAAAAACTTTCACCATCATTCACTCTTATCACTGTCTTGCCAGAGTTGCGTAGATACTACAGATCAGATGCGCTTTTGGACTCCAAATATCCCCACCGCTCTAGAGTGCAGGCACTATTTCCCACCTCCAGGACTCAGGTCTGGCTAACTGGTTTCCCTGAATCTCTTCACGAAATGTTACCTTACTCACACTTCAACAGCTTGTCAGGTCCCAAAAACCATTTGCCTCTACTCTTATCTAACACACTCACACCTTCCTTATGGATGGCCAAGCCCCTTGCATACAAAACCACCTCTGCCCCCTCCCTCCATCCTTTCCTGTGGTGACTCCTACCCCGCCTTCCCTCCACTACAATATTAAAACCCTATTTATATTTTTATTATATATACTTTTACTTCTTTTTCAGAAATTAGCAGATAATCTCAACAAGGAGCACATGCCAAAGAAGGAGATACGAAAGCGTTCAGAATCAAGGGGCTACTACTGGTTTTCATCTTGGAGACGTAATAACCAGACTGAAGATTTAGAGAGCAATAAAGAAGGAAAGAATGACTCTGATAAGAGGGTAGCATCTCAGGGCAGTATAGAGGTAGGAATAATTTTTTTATTAAATGATTTATAAAGAAAAAATATATTAATTTTTTTTTTAGCAAATTAAAAGGGATGAATAACAAGAGTATCATTTTTGAGTATAGTATTACAGATGTCAGAACACATTAACTGATGCTTAATCTAAAGTTAAGGTAAAATACTGGTATTAATTTCTTAGTTTTTAAGAAAATTTGCATGCTAAAACTTTTTTTTTTATTTTAGACTAATATCATTCTCATTTATTAAACATAAATCTTGTATAATGTAGATTTTTAAAAGTTTTATTGTCTACTGTGGTGTAAGATAAATACAGTGGTACCTCGGTTAACGATATTTTCTCATTCCAGAATGCTGTTCAAGTGCCATTACCAAACGAATTTATCCCCATAAGGAATAATGTAAAATAGACTAGTCCTTTTAGATCCCCAAAAATACACTTACAAAAGCATTTAAAAAAATAAACTTACATAAAAGGGCGAGTTTGGGGACCATCGTTAACCGAGGTACCACTGTAATGGTAATGTATAAATATTTTTTTTATATCTTTGCCTATTTTTCTTTATCCCACTCAACACAAAGTGTTAGGCAGCCTTTTGTGACTCCAATTCATCTCTGATCATTTCCTGCTAATTCCAGACTCTCCACCTATGAAAGCAGAATCTTCTTTTCTCCCAAGATTTTGCAATCTTGAGGTATTTGTGTCGTATTGCATGCATTGAACATTTGTAATTCTATCGATCTTTTCTATTTCACCCATCATTGCTGTTTTATTAATCTATTGAAGAAAAATACATATTATATTAGAAAATTGCTAGATTAGTTATGGATGTAACTCTTTACTACAGATTTGCCAATTCTCTTTTAAGCTCCGTCAAGGAAGTTTGGCCTCACCAACAGATGGCACTTCAAGCATTCATGATTCCAACCTCATAGAAGTGACTGCTGCTGAGACTCAGACAAGCTTACCTGGAACTCCAAGAAAGAAAGGACTTCATAACTGCAAAATTGGAACAGATTCTTCTGAGTCAGAGGACCTAGAGGATAGAAAAGATGGAAGTTTCCATGGAGAAAGATTTAAGAAGAGCTTAAGATTATCATCTGATCAGATTGTAAGTTTACTAGTGATTGTAGCACTTACTATCTTCTCTCGAATTCCATTCAAATATTGTACCACTTTGTGAAGGAAAACTTTCTAGTATTGTTTCAGCACCCTTGTATGAATATTTTTCACTTGGTGTTGCAAAGCAAATGCTGTCCATGCATCCTTCTTTTAGGAATCTACCTAGTTCCACTGTAATCATACTTTTTCCAGTTACTCTTGATAAAAATCTGGTACTTTTTTTTTTTTTTTTTTTTGTATATATATTTTTTTTTCAACAAGTCGGCCGTCTCCCACCGAGGCAGGGTGACCCAAAAAGAAAGAAAATCCCTAAAAAGAAAATACTTTCATCATCATTCAACACTTTCACCACACTCATACATAATCACTGTCTTTGCAGAGGTGCTCAGATACGACAGCTGAGAATATCCCTCCCAGCTGTCACTATCCCAGACCCCTCCTTTAAAGTGCAGGCATTGTACTTCCCATTTCCAGGACTCAAGTCCAACTAAATCAATTAACTGGTTTCCCTGAATCCCTTCACAAAATGTTACCCTGCTCACACTCCAACAGATCGTCATGTCCCAAAAACCATTCGTCTCCATTCACTCCTATCTAACACGCTCACACATGCTTGCTGGAAGTCCAAGCCCCTCGCCGACAAAACCTCCTTTACCCCCTCCCTCCAACCTTTTCTAGGACGACCCCTACCCCGCCTTCCTTCCCCCACCCACAGATTTATACGCTCTCCAAGTCATTCTACTTTGATCCATTCTCTCTAAATGACCAAACCACCTCAACAACCCCTCTTCAGCCCTCTGACAAATACTTTTAGTAACTCCACACCTTCTCCTAATTTCCACATTCCGAATTTTCTGCATAATATTTACACCACACATTGCCCTTAGACAGGACATCTCCACTGCCTCCAGCCTCCTCCTCGCTGCAGCATTTGCAACCCATGCTTCACACCCATATAAGAGTGTTGGTACCACTATACTTTCATACATTCCCTTCTTTGCCTCCATGGATAACGTTTTTTGTCTCCACAGATACCTAATTGCACCACTCACCTTTTTTTCTTCATCAATTCTATGGTTAACCTCATCCTTCATAAACCCATCCGCTGACAATTGCACTGCTGTAATGTCAGCGATTTAAGTGACACTCGTCTTAGCACCATGCTTCAAGGAGTTTTATATATACTCCAGCATGTCTAAAACATTGCTGAGACTTGTAAATACTTCTATATACAGTGGACCCCCAGGTTTAACTGTTATTAAGTCTAAACGCTTCCAGAATGCTGTTCAATGTGCCGTTACTCAAAGCGAATTTGTTCCCATTGATAAGGAATAATGTAAATTAGATTAGTCCTTTTAGACCCCCAAAAATACACTTACAAAAATACTCATATAATTGTTCGAGTTTGGAGCAGTACGTAAACCGGGGGTCCACTGTACTTCTAGATAATAGTAAATGACCAAGGCAGGTGAAAAGGATCACCTGTCAGTGCGTTTGTGACTATTTGAGTACTATTTCGGTACCTAATATTAGTGTCAGAACAAAGATTGGCTATGAAATCACAAGAACTACTAAAAATTTTAATTATCAGAACATAAAAATTATATACGTAAATTAAAATAAAAACAAGTAAAAAAGGTATATCGGCAACACTTCTGCAAGTGTCAGGACTCGATGTTGCCGTCAGGTGAGCATCCAGCGCCAACTACGCAGTCTTATATCTGTAAGTACTGATCCTAAAATTTATTTTTTGTCTTATTACACAGAAAATTGCCCTCTTTAATTTAAAAAAAAAAAATCCAAAATATTCAGAGTGCCGGCAGTGAAAACATAGATCTACGTTTGGACAGTTTAAGGGTTAAACAGCCATCTTCCGCCAAGGCAGGTTGACCCAAAAAAAGGAAACTCATTCCCCCATCATTCATTCACTGTCTTCCCAAAAGTATGCTGACATTATAGTTAGTTTCCCACCCTCCCTCCATTTTCCCAACTGCAACATTCCCACCCCTCCTTCAAAGTACCGACACTGCCCTTCCCACCTCCAAGGCTCAAGTCTGGCTAACAGGTTTTTCTGGATCACTTCATAAATGTTGCCTTGCTTACACTCAACAGCTTATTAAACTTGTGTCCCCTTCCCTTATTCCCATGAACTACAGATGCTCTCTGTAAACCTTTAAGTACTTTGTTTCCTTCATAACACACTGAGCAAGTGCACCTACTTTAAGTATTTCAGTCAAATTCGCCAGTTCTGCTGCCTTGTCATCTTGATGCACTGACTGTGTTGGTTTTCATAATCATTTATGGGTCTTCCCTCCCTGCAAATCTAATTACATTTTGACCCATGCATGAGATTTCTCCCTCTTTCATTATCTACATTCAACAACTTGTAAGAAACAAGTCAATTTACTTTACATCAAAACAAAAATTAAAAATGTACCATTTACTGTAGCATATATCCTTTTGCAAAAATATTTTGAACAAATATTTCTTAAATACTTAGGTTGACCCTAAAAAAGAAATATTTGCCATCATTCATTCACAAGCCGTTTTACCAAAAGTGTGCAAATATCACAATAAAAGTTTTTCTCTAAACAATAATTTATTTAGTATCGTCTTTGAAAAGAATCTTGTTTAATCAATTTGCAATTGTTTAGGTGCCTAGCCTTCATAAGGAAAAATCTGATAAAAAATTTACCATCTTTAAAATTCCCTAACAGGCCAAACTCAATCTGCGTGAGGGAAGCAATGAAGCGCTCTTCTCAGTTACAACAGCTTACCAGGGAACAACTCGATGCAAATGTCATATATTCTTGTGGAACTATGACGACAAGATTGTCGTGTCTGACATTGATGGCACCATAACTAAGTCTGATGTTCTGGGTCACCTTTTGCCAATTCTGGGCAAAGATTGGGCTCAGAGTGGTGTAGCTCAGCTCTTCACAAAGATTAAGAACAATGGTTACCACTTCCTCTACCTCTCAGCTAGGGCTATAGGTAAGCCACTTTTACAGTTCAAATATGCTAATAAAAGGAGGTAATAGAGTGGATCATTTCATATAAGTGAGAAAAATATACAGTGGTACCTCGAGTTACGATGGTCCCCAAAATCGCCCTTTTATGTAAGTTTATTTTTTTAAATGCTTTTGTAAGTATATTTTTGGGGGTGTAAAAGGACTAGTCTATTTTACATTATTCCTTATGGGGATAAATTCGTTTGGTAATGGCACTTGAACAGCATTCTCGAACGAAAAAATATCGTAACTCGAGGTACCACTGTATTATGTTTCATAAAGGCAAAAGTTTTCATTGCTAACTAAATTTAAGAGCTCTTGATCAAAGGATTGGGAGATACTCTATTGCTTCGTTTGATCAATCCTGATTACATCTTATTTCCCAGGTATTGTATGACCCAACTTATTTTCCATTTTCACATTAATGGTGTTAAAAACAAAAAGTTGATGAGTTAGACACATACACAACACTTAAGTATCTTTGAAGAACTAAACAAATACAACAACTGACAAAATTAAAAAAAATACCAATTTAAAAATAGTGCATAGTAAACAATGTAGACATTCATGACACTAAAACATTTTCTCTGTTCATTAGTTACGTCCCCAGGCCTCTCCTATATTACACTTGCTTTCCAATTTGAATTCTTTTTCACATAAAAGATTTACTCATGGTTTACAGCATCCCCATAATTGATTCAAATGTATTAAAAACCCATCTGAAATATTGGCAAAAATCTGATATTTTTGCTAATTTGAGCTCAATTTCAAGCTACTTCTTAAAACCAATCAAAATCATCTCTATTTCAGTAATATGTCTTCTATTCTATCAAATGATACCAAGAAACAGTGAATAAAACCACATAAACCATCCAAGAATAAACCATAAAGTCGTTATTTTAAACCATACACAGAATCACAGTTGTGTTTTTCCCATCATGCTCTTCACTGAAGCAAGATTTTTTCACATGGATACATTCTCTCATATCTTGGCCAAAATTTACCGCTCACAGCTATCTGAGTGAGCTGAGCTCATGATGTAGAACTGTCAGGGACCCTGGCCTCGATGTAGTTCTACGTGACAGATGGCAGTATTATATATCATTCATATTATGATACTTAAGTATCTTTATCGATGAAACATTGTGTCTGCACAGCAAGCTTCATCACTCAAATACAGAGGTGATTAGAATACAGTGGTACCTCGGTTAACGATATTTTTTCGTTCCAGAATGCTGTTCAAGTGCCATTACCAAACGAATTTATCCCCATAAGGAATAATGTAAAATAGACTAGTCCTTTTAGATCCCCAAAAATACACTTACAAAAGCATTTAAAAAAATAAACTTACATAAAAGGGCGAGTTTGGGGACCATTGTTAACCGAGGTACCACTGTACTGAAGAGGTAGTTTGAAGTGATCAGTCACTCAACCTTGAAGAGGGTCAGTTTTTAGCCTCTATTCTCCAGTTTAAAAGTAAGTTGCTGAATTTAGTTACATGAGTATGATTTTCAACTGATGAATGGTAAGCCAGAACATGTTGTTTTTCAGATATAGATTACATATATATACCATCATAATTGGATTATTGAATTTGTAGGTATGTAACTTAAGCTAAGTTTTCTTATTTATTTTTTTAACATACTGTGCATCTCCCACTGAGGCAGGGTGACTCAAAAAAAAAAAGAAAACTATAAAGTTTATCTTTTTATATTTAGTAATTTATACAGGAGAAGGGGTTACTAGCCCATAGCTCCTGACACACATATCTTATGGAGGAAGGATTCTCCTCCACTTCCCATGGAGTAAAATCTTTATATATGCTGTTTATATTAGCTTAGTTTTGGTTGGTTAAATTGTTAATTTCATATTGGCATTTTTTCTGAAGTAACAGCTGACAAAAAGTTACAACTGTACTTGTGATGGTAAAAGAATGTGTTACATCTGGAAAAGAAAGTTATACTTTGATTTATTTTTCTATGTAGTATGTTGAAAATCCTGCTTACATAAGTTAACTAATTAGCTTACAAATCAAAGGGAAAGGCTGATGTAACCTTCATGGGTTTAGTATCTCCCCATTAATATAATATTCCTCACATTACCCTGTTATATTTTTAAGTAAATATGATTATTGTTATATAGTATATTTCAGGGTTAAGTTGTAAATCTTTAGAGGTCATACACTGCCTGGGGAATGGAAGGTAATCAAGTTTGGAATGGAGGATAGCTCTAATTCCTTCTGTCAAGAGCCCTTCAGCATCAAGGCACCTTCCTTAAATTATTTTTTAACACGATTTCCGTCTCCCACCCAGGTAGGGTGACCCGAAAAAGAAATACTTTCACCATCATTCACACTATCACTGTCTTGCTAGAGGTGAGCAAATACAACAGTTCAGATGTCCTTCCAAACGACAAATATCTCTAACCCCTCCTTTAGAGTGCAGGTACTGTACTTCCCATCTCCTGGACACAAATCCGGCTTCCCTGAATCCCTTCATAAAATGATAACTTGCTCACACTCCAACAGGTTGTCAGGTCCCAAAAACCATTCATCTCCACTATCTAACATGCTCACACATGCCTGCTGGATGTCAAAGCCCTTTGCACACAAAACTTCCTTCACCCTAAATATGAATCTAATACATACAGTGGACCCTCGGTTTTCGTCAATAATTCTTTCCAGAATGCTGTTCAAGTGCCGTTACCGAACGAATTTGTTCCCATAAGGACGAATGTAAATTTGATTAGTCGTTTCAGACCCCCAAAAATACACTTACAAAAGCACTTACAAAAATACACTTACATAATTGTTTAAGTTGGGAGCTGTACAAAAACCGAGGGTCCACTATATGAAAATTTCATAAGTGTCATCTCAGAAACAGTTGGAGGGAGGAGATTAAAGAGGCTTTGAGTTTTAGGGACTTAAGCATCCAGCAGGCTTTTGTGAGTTTTAGATAGGAGTGAATGGAGACAAATGGTTTTTAATGGATGTTCTGTTGGAATCCGAACAAGATAACCTTTGTGGAGGGATTCAGAGAAACTGGCTAGCCAGACTCAAGTCCTAGAGTCAGAAGGTAAGCTAATTGTGATGTCATCATACTTTAGAAAGACAGTGATTGCATAATTGATGGTGATGAACAATGGTCCCCTTGCCTTGGCAGGAGACTGCTGTTGAGGAAATGTGCTAATACTTAATACTAAGCATATTAGATGGTTGGTCGCTTAGAATATGTTGTGTATTTTTGCAGGACAAGCACGCATTACCAGAGACTACCTGAGATCCATTAAGCAGGGAGATCTTTCATTACCTGATGGACCTTTACTGTTGAATCCCACCTCATTAATACAAGCTTTCCATCGTGAAGTGATTGAGAAGAAACCTGAAGAGTTTAAGAAATCCTGCTTAAGGGATATAAAAGCACTCTACCCTGTGGATAGAAATCCCTTTTACTCTGGATATGGAAACAAAATCAATGTAAGGAGAATCTTCTTTTTTTTAAGATGTGATAACCAAACAATTTTTCTACAGAAGAGCCCTGTTTTACAGTGCTTTGCTTTACGGCGTTTTGCTAATGTGGCGGTTTTCAATTATACCCTTTATTCATTTTTTTCAAACTTCCTACAATAAATATATTCACCACTCATTATAAGCTAAGGACAAAAATATTTTAAGGTAAGCAGTGTACAGTGGTACCTCGGTTAACAATATTTTTTTGTTCCAGAATGCTGTTCAAGTGCCATTACCAAATGAATTTATCCCCATAAGGAATAATGTAAAATAGACTAGTCCTTTTAGACCCCCAAAAATACACTTACAAAAGCATTTAAAAAAATAAACTTACATAAAAGGGCGAGTTTGGGGACCATCGTAAACCGAGGTACCACTGTATATGCATTTTTTTAGGCATGGATGTTGAAGGGCTCTTGATCCCAGAAATTAGAGCTAGTCTTCCCTTCCTTGAATTAAGCTTGATTACCTCCCATTTCCCAGATACTGATTGACCCCAACAATAAGAACAGTAATAATAATAAATTGTTTTCCCGGAAGATATTTTGAAGTAGAGATTAAAGTTTAAGAAATTCTTCGCAGTTTATATTTACAAATTTGAATAGGCACCTGTAGTGTGTTGCTCACATTTACAAAGAACAATAAAACTTAAACTTGTAAAAAAAATAATTTCATTACTAAGAGAATAATTATGAAGGAAGATTGAAAACCATTAGTAAAAGACAAGAAACAAAATCTTCAGTTATGTAGAATGCAGTGTACAAAAAAGTGTGTTGTATTTCTTTATGAACTGAGTAGTTAACAACTGGAATGATTTCCATGAGGTAATTATGTGAAACAACTTTTGTAAAGAATGAAAGATAAATCTTATAACTAAGGCTGGCAGGACAATAATGAGCATATCATTATGTAGCTGCCAGTAGATACAGTGAACTCTTACAATTATCATGTGTTAGGTTACAAGTCTACCTTGTTTATGAAATTGCAACATGGTGCAAGTTCTTATTTCCTCAAAAATAATAGTTTTTATACCTTACAATATAGATGTCATTGTGTTTTGATCTAGAAATATCTTGAGAACATATAGATGTTATGGGTATGTAAATAGTACATTATGTAGATTTAATCTAAGATAACCCAATAAAATCAAGTAATGTGACTACATGTAGCAAAAAAAATATGTAAAATATTTCCTACTGTATCATAAATTTAGTAGTTGATGTATATTTACCTTGACGTCTGTGGAGGTAGTTGCTGTGGCCCTACTGAGCTTAGGTGAATGGCTGTTAGTGTTGGGATGAGGTGTATTCAGTAGTTGTATAATTTAAGTCCACATCTTACACGATTTAAGGATGATTGGGAATTATCAAGAGTGAGATCCAAGAATGAAAGATTCTTCCTGGCCAGGTACATCTTGATGAAGGGAATAAAATAATGTTTGCATCACTCAGGAAACAAAGCCTTGCTCATCTGTGCTGTCTGGTTAGACTGTCAAATATGGGCAAAGTGCTTTTATCTTTACCTTTTAAAGCATGGGGATTTTAAAGCATTGGCTTGTATTTTAAATCACCTGATAAATTAGCACACAGAAGCAAGCTAAAATAATCTTTTGCTGCCTTAAATCCAGTTTTTTTTTTTTGCTTGCTTTCTGATGCAAGTTTTAGATAACTTCTTAAAAAAGATATATACCTGTCCCAACAACATTAAATACTTGCTCAGAAATAATTACCCCCAACTGTGCAGGGAAATTCCTAGCAGCAACATGGTCAGTAGATGCACTTTCCTCATTGAATTTTGTTATGCAGCTCACTGCACTTTCAACTGGTGAAGCCAGCCTGGACTAACCAAAAACTTTTCTGCTGGCTTTCACTTCTGCTCATGATGTTTTTTTCCCAATAAGGCAATTAAATGAGGCTCTTAAGCATATAAGGGAAAATATCCCACCTCATAGCAAAACAGCCTTTTTTTTTTTGCCCATGACGTAAGAATATTAAAAAAAAAAAATAGCAAGTTATTGAAAACATGAGTTATGGTTGACAAGTTATACAAGCATATATGAGAAAAACATTAAATGTTTTCATTTCCAACATGGTCCCAAGTTGCTTGTCTCTAAACTGAAGCTGATCTCTAAGGAAGTTTAGAACATACATAGCTGCAGACAAGGAGACAAGACAAAGCCATCCTAGGTAGGTTTTACTCGCACTCAACCACCTCCACTCATGTACTTGTCCAGCTTAATTTTTTTTTTTTTTTTTTTTTTTAGAGCTACACAAAGTATTTTTTGCTTGTGTACAACTCCACTGCCAAACCAGTACTTCTCTGCATCCTTTCTAAATCCAAAATTTAATTATCTTTTCCAGGATGTTTGGGCATACCGTGCAGTGGGGATTCCAATTTCTCGTATCTTCACAATCAATCATCGTGGAGAACTGAAACATGAATTAACACAAACATTCCAGTCCTCGTAAGTTTTGTTTCTTTCTCAGTCTACTACTTGCACGTTGTTACATTGCTTGTTTTTAACTCTACGGTGTGTTTCCATTGAAGTGACTTGCCTATACATGGTTGAGAATAATTTGGGGGAAAATGTTTGGGAAAAGGGAGATTTCTTTTGCCTTATTAAGTTCTAATATTGTTTTTACCTGCCTTCTCTTGCCCTTGTTACTGTGTTGTGTGTGACTTTTACTTGTGGTACAGACTAATACTGTGGAAACATAATTTATTTTTTTTCTTTATTAGCTTTAGTTCTTAATCTTGCCTTCTATATACATTCTAGGCATATTGTAGCAAATTTCAGTTAAACCATTACTAATATCTATGTTCTTATCATATGAATAGCTTCCTAATACAAAAAAATTAAGCCTTTCCTAATTCTTATACAGTATTTTAGAAACCTAAAGTAATTCAATTTTATTCTTTAAATGGAAAAAAATTATGACATATAAATAGTGGCAGTGTTCTTAGTTGTATTTCTGTAAACATTTTATTAAAGACTTTATTAGTTTCACTTCAGTTAGTCTAGCAAAAGTTATAATGCATGCATCTTCTCTTTGCCTGCTCTTAAATTAAGTAAAAGTTAAAACATTTTTAGGTGTGCATTTTTTTTTTTACAGTGCATAGTGTTTACTTTTAAAGTTTTAACATAATTGTCAGCCCAGTTCATTTAATGAAAACTTGTATATTCATGTGTGCATATCAAATTTTCACTGATATTTTATATTATAAATTTAATTTATTAAATTTTAACAATTTTATCTGGAACATCATACTTCAACAGAGATCAGCAACAGTGAACAGTATACAATACACATGCATTATTTGTGGATTTCCATTTTGTGTACATACACTGTGCACTGATGTGCATTTTCTTGTTTATACTGTATATGCTGTGCACTGCAAAGTTGGTAATATATGAACATTAGTAAGTAGAGACAGTGCAACCCACTTGGAGAGAGAAATAAAAGTATTAATACAGGGAGCTGTATATTTTGTCCTTCAGCTGAGCCCTCTGCTCATGAGGATGTCAGTTAGAGGCCAAAATATACACTTCCCTCTTTATTACTTGTAATGTCTGTCTCCAAGTGGGTTTATCATTTTCTATATTGTACACTATTGATATACAGTACAATTACATATTTGAGGTGCATGCTAGTACAATAGCACAACTGTGATATTGGTGTTAACTTCTTGCTGTTTGTCTTTCCAGTTATATTCAACTAAGCACAGTAGTTGATGAACTTTTTCCACCCATTGAAAAAACTTTGGTCTCTCAAAATCTTAATTTAGTGCTCAGTGACAGTGATTTGGAAGATAGTAGCAGTGATATTCTCACTGATAGTGTGGACAGTGACTCAGAGGGTTATCCACCAGGTTCAGATTCATGATCAATAGATTCAAAAGTAAAAGAAGAAAAAAGAGATGGTGCAATTTAGATTGTTGAAATCCAGCTAAAGTGAACAGTAGATTCGATGAATTTTTAATATTAATTCATATGGGACCTAAAGGTGATGGGAGATGAATTCCAAACCCTGACTGTGATTCAGGTCGATGACATTCCTTGGCCTCAACCCTAGTTCAAGTATGAGCCACAGCTGTATAGATTTTTATCTATAGGGTAAGCGTCTGATGTGTGGCGCACTCCAGTACTGAAGCAGTACCTGAGGAGCTTGCTTATGCTAAATCCTGGCATAATTTGTGCATACTTTTGAGTGTTCTGTGTTCTTATGTACCATAACTTTTTACATGCAGTCTGCTAACCTATTGAAGGCCTGTCCATGTATTACTGATTCCACTGTTAATTAAATTTTGAGTGTGTTTGCTCCTCAGCCATGAGTCTGACATAATTTACTCTATCATTGTGTTTCCTTGTTCACCCCATCATGAGTTTCATCATTTGTTCGTTCTAACTTTCAGAACTGGAAACTAAGTAAACAGAAAGCATCTTAATGCTAATCACTTGTATTATGGAAAAGTTAACTTAGTTTTCAGAAATGTTTGAATGACATAAGACAAGAGTAACTGTGTCAGATCTACAAAATCTTCTATACAAATACCAATTAAATATTTTCTAAATTTGGCTAAACATGAGTTAGTTTGTGTGTGGAATATGAAAATTAATGCTAAAAGCTAATGATTTTTTTAATTGCATGTGCATCTTAGTTTATATGCATACATATGAATTGTTACTCCTAAGCTGGTGCCTACAGTAAAAAAATTAGTTTTTCCACTGTTGCATTCCCTTCTAGCTTTTGCTTTCTTATATGAACTGTGCTGTACTCTTTTACTTAACATATCAATAATATTTATCCATGGGGAAGTGGAATAAGAATCTTTCCTCCGTAAGCCATGCGTGTTGTAAAAGTCAACTAAAATGCCGGAACAATGGCTAGTAACCCTTTTCCTGTATAGCTTACTAAAAAGAAGAAGAAGAAAACCGTCAAAGTGGGATGTTTGAATGTGCGTGGATGTTGTGCGAATGATAAGAAAGAGATGATTGTAGATGTTATGAATGAAAAGAAGCTGGATGTCCTGGCTTTAAGTGAGACAAAGCTGAAGGGGGTAGGAGAGTTTCAGTGGGGAGAAATAAATGGGATTAGATCAGGGTTTCAAATAGAGTTAGAGCTAAAGAAGGAGTGGCAATAATGTTGAATAATCAGTTATGGCAGGTAAAGAAGGAATATAAATGTATAAATTCAAGGATTATGTGGAGTAAAATAAAGGTTGGATGTGAAAAGTGGGTTATAGTAAGTGTTTATGCACCTGGAGAAGAGAGAAGTGTAGAGGAGAGAGAGAGATTTTGGGAAATGTTGAGTGAGTGTGTGGGAGTTTTGAACCAAGTGAGAGAGTAATTGTGGTTGGGGATCTTAATGCTAAAGTGGGTAAAAATGTTGTGGAGGGAGTAGTAGGTAAATTTGGGGTGCCAGGGTAAATGTAAATGGGGAACTATAATGAGCTATGTGTAGAAAGAGGTTTGGTAATAAGTAATACATATTTTATGAAAAAGAGGATAAATAAATATACAAGGTATGATATAGCACGTAAGGAAAGTAGTTTGTTGGATTATGTATTGGTGGATAAAAGGTTGATGAGTAGGCTTCAGGATGTACATGTTTATAGAGGGGCAACAGATATATCAGATCATTATTTGGTTGTAGCTACAGTTAGAGTAAAAGGTAGATGGGACAAAAGAAAATGGCAACAGCAAGTAAGAGAGAGGTAAAGTGTATAAACTAAGGGAGGAGTAAGTTAGGGTGAGATATAAGCAACTATTGGCAGAAAGGTGGGCTAGTGCAAGTAGGAGTAGTGGGGGTTGAAGAGAGTTGGGATAGTTTTAAAAATGCAGTATTAGAATGTGGGGCAGAAGTTTGTGGCTATAGGAGGGTGGGTGCAGGAGGAAAGAGGAGTGAGTGGTGGAATGAAGAAGAAAGGGTGTGATAAAAGAGAAAAAGGTAGCTTATGAGAGGTTTTTACAAAACAGAAGTGTTAATAGAAGAGCAGAGTATATGGAGAGTAAAAGAAAGGTGAAGAGAGTGGTGAGAGAGTGCAAAAGAAGAGCGGATGAAAGAATGGGAGAGGCTCTGTCAAGAAATTTTGCTGAAAACAAGAAAAATTTTTGGAGTGAGATAAACAAGGTAAGAAAGCCTAGGGAACGAATGGATTTGTCAGTTAAAAACAGAGTAGGGAGTTAGTAGATGGGGAGCTGGAGGTATTGGGTAGATGGCGGGAATATTTTGAGGAACTTTTAAATGTCGATGAAAAAAGGGAGGCGGTAATTCATGTACTGGCCAGGGAGGTACAACATCGTTAGGAGTGAAGAAGAGCAGGATGTGAGTGTGGGGAGGTGCGTGAGGCATTACGTAGAATGAAAGGGGTAAAGCAGCTGGAATTGACGGAATCATGACAGAAATGTTAAAAGCAGGGGGAATATAGTGCTGGAGTGGTTGGTATTTTTGTTTAATAAATGTATGAAAGAGGAAGGTACCTAGGATTGGCAGAGAGCATGTATAGTTCCTTTATATAAAGGGAAGGGGATAAAAGAGAGTGTAAAAATTATAGGGAATAAGTTTACTGAGTATACCAGGTAAAGTGTATGGCAGGGTTATTATTGAAAGAATTAGAGGTAAGACAGAGAGTAGGATTGCAGATGAGCAAGGAGGCTTTAGAGTGGGTAGGGGATGTGTAGATCAAGTGTTTACAGTGAAGCATATATGTGAACAGTATTTAGATAAAGGTAGAGAAGTTTTATTGCATTTATGGATTTAGAAAAGGCATATGATAGAGTGGATAGGGGAGCAATGTGGCAAATGTTGCAAGTGTATGGAATAGGTAGTAAGTTACTGAAGGCTGTAAAGAGTTTTTATGAGGATAGTGAGGCTCAGGTTAGGGTGTGTAGAGAGAGGGAGATTACTTCCCGGTAAAAGTAGGTCTTAGACAGGGATGTGTAATGTCACCATGGTTGTTTAATATATTTATAGATGGGGTTGTAAAAGAAGTAAATGCTAGGGTGTTGGGGAGAGGGGTGGATTAAATTATGGAGAATTAAATGCAAATGGGAGTTGACACAGTTACTTTTTGCTGATGATACTGTGCTTATGGGAGATTCTAAAGAAAAGTTGCAAAGGTTAGTGGACGAGTTTGGGAGAGTGTGTAAAGGTAGAAAGTTAAAAGTGAACATAGATAAGAGTAAGGTGATGAGGGTATCAAACGATTTAAATAAAGAAAAATTGATATCACATTGGAGAGAGATTATGGAAGAAGTAAATGTTTTCAGATATTTGGGAGTTGACGTGTCAGCGGATGGGTTTATGAAGGATGAGGTTAACCATAGAATTGATGAAGGAAAAAGGTGAGTGGTGCATTGAGGTATCTGTGGAGACAAAAACGTTATCCATGGAGACAAAGAAGGGAATGTACGAAGTATAGTGGTACCAACACTCTTATATGGGTGTGAAGCATGGGTTGCAAATGCTGCAGCGAGGAGGAGGCTGAAGGCAGTGGAGATGTCCTGTCTAAGGGCAATGTGTGGTGTAAATATTATGCAGAAAATTCGGAATGTGGAAATTAGGAGAAGGTGTGGAGTTACTAAAAGTATTTGTCAGAGGGCTGAAGAGGGTTGTTGAGGTGGTTTGGTCATTTAGAGAGAATGGATCAAAGTAGAATGACTTGGAGAGCGTATAAACTGTAGGGGAAGGAAGGCGGGTAGGGTCGTCCTAGAAAAGGTTGGAGGGAAGGGGTAAAGGAGGTTTTGTGGGCGAGGGCTTGGACTTCCAGCAAGCATGTGTGAGCGTGTTAGATAGGAGTGAATGGAGACAAATGGTTTTTGGGACATGACGATCTGTTGGAGTGTGAGCAGGGTAACATTTTGTGAAGGGATTCAGGGAAACCAGTTAATTGATTTAGTTGGACTTGAGTCCTGGAAATGGGAAGTACAATGCCTGCACTTTAAAGGAGGGGTCTGAGATAGTGACAGCTGGAGGACTTTTCTCAGCTGTCGATCTGAGCTCCTCTGCAAAGACAGTGATTATGTATGAGTGTGGTGAAAGTGTTGAATGATGATGAAAGTATTTTCTTTGGGGATTTTCTTTCTTTGGGTCACCCTGCCTCGGTGGGAGACGGCCGACTTGTTGAAAAAAAAAAAAAAAAAAAAACAATAATATTGGTGGTTTACCACTTGCTCTAAACCCTTGTGCTATGTCCGAACTATTGTTGAATATTTCCATCTTTTTCTCCTCTGCCTTGCTGCATTTTCCATATGCTTTCCTATTACAGATTCCCAATTTACTAAGAATGCAATGTGTATTTCATAGTTTCTTCAACATAAGTCAGATTTTTTCATTTTTCACCTGCTTAAGTTAGGGGAAAGTGATAGAATATTGTCACATGAATAAAATGTATATCTGTAAGGTCAGGGCCAAAATTATGCTGAATATGAATACTCAGGATATTTCACTTTCATATACTACTTAACAATAATGCCTTACAGACTTTAATATTATACAGGCACCCCTCAAAATCCAATGGCATTAAGACCAAGAGGCCTTCAAAATAAGCCTTACATAAGGCAGGGGATATATTCCGGAAAATTGGCATATAATGTTATACAGTAGATCATTAATAAGAGAGCAATCAAATTGCGTGAGATTGTCTTAATACCATTGAAAAACTGCACCCAAAAAGTATAGAATGGTAAAAGGATTGGCATTACATTCCATAAATTGAAAACAAGATTTATTAATGCACAAAATTTTGACAGTTCCCTCTTTAGATTTTCTCGGTCTGGTCTGAGCCATGAGTGGTGCCACCCCTAAACTGTTTAAATATGGAAAGCCTGAAAAACTCAAAAGAGGGCACTGTATACAAAACTCAAGAGGATCACCAAATAGAACTAAAGGAACATGGGAAGCACCTGGGATTACGAATGTCAGCTGACATATCTTTTAAAGAATTCAATGAAACAAATGTCATGAAAGCCAGGAAAATGGAATGGATAACGAGAACTTTCAAAACAATGGAATTAATAATGCCAGTGGTGGCACTGTTCAAATCACTTGTGCTCTCTCACTTTAGAGTACTGTTCACTGTTGTTGGCTTCATTCAGGACAGGAGAAATATTGAAGCTAGAACAGATTCAGAGATCTTTTATGTCCTTGATAAAGCCAATGCAGCATTTACCGTATATGCTGGCATATATGATAAATTGATAAATGAGACACTTGTGCTACATTTGGGAATCTTTATTCTCGAAATGTTTAGTCAGCCAGTGGCTTCTTCAGTCCAAATACAGATAAGAACAGTTGGTTTTCTGAACTATTTATACAATATGTGATAAATTACTGTGAATGCCTCAGAGTCCTAATTTTGTACTCTGGAGGAGAAATACTGTGTACAGCCTCTCCTCACTTAGCGACGTACTCGTTTACTAATGACTCAGACTTACGACGGGCTCTCTGACCAGCATGCGTACCTAAATAATGTACAGTGGACCCCTGAGTTTCGGTCATAATTCATTCCAGAAAGCTGTTCAAATGCCATTACCGAACGAATTTGTTCCCTTAAGGAAAAATGTAAATTAGATTAGTCCTTTCAGACCCCCAAAAATACATACCCCCGAAACTCAGGGGTCCACTGTATATTAGAGCTGATTTCCTCTATTTTATTACAATATACAGTACACTACTGTATAAACATTTAGAAATATACCAGAAATGTTATAAATGGTGCAAAGGTGACATTAAAACTATATCAAGGATGGTTGACACAAACCCACTACCATTATAGTATACTCCTCACTTAGCGACAAATTCATTTACCAACTCGGTCTTAGGATCAGAACTCCGCCATTAAGTGAGGAGAAGCTGTATATGTATGTGAAAGGTATTGAGGGTTTAGTCCCAAATCTGCACACTATAACAGCATACTGGAGTGAGAGATATATGGCAGACAATGTAAAATGAACTGAGTGAAAAGAAATGGTGCAGCAGCTACAATAAGAGAACACTGTATCAAAATCCATGAGTCTAGATGTTTTTAACATCTTACCAGAAGATAATTGTAATGCTGCCATAACAAGTGTAGAAGTGTTCAAGAGGAAACTCAATGCCAGATCTACCAGGCCATGATGGTTGCATGTGCCAGCAGGCCACCAGCACCAACAACCTGTTTGACCAGATAAGCCTGGCTGAAGGAGTAGGAAAAAACTCGAAATCTGTCAGTACATTTGTTATACCTTTGATGGATTTCCTGAGTTTCCAACTCTCGCACTCCGCCCTAGACCAGGCTTGTCTGGTTAACCTGGCTGTTGTTACTGGCAGCCCGCTGGCCTACATACCCATCAAAAGTAAATCAAAGATATATCTAGTGGTCATAAATTGCTCTCACCTAAAAAGAATAGCAGGAGGCTGGGGGGCACTACTTGTGGCCACCCAGCTGGGCTGTTGGCAAACAAATTGAAAAAAAATCTGGGAGTGTACTGTCCAAATTTTACATGTTACTATACTTGATTATTTTTTTTAGATTTTTGGTTCATAATATCAAGAGTTCCCTGCTGCCAATTTTTGTTTATTGCACTTTTGAAGTAGTGTTGTAAGATTGTTTACCATATTAAAAATGGGATTAATAGTTTTTAATATGCTCTAAATGATTCAGTTCCAAATATACTGCACAATGCCAATGAGTGGCAGGCTGTCCTGTCTCAAGATCTACATACATAGTTTTTTGTCTGTTTATACAATAAGTCTTAATGATCAGTTCAAGTGACAGTTTTGGCATGTTGCTCTTAGCATGTACAGTATTGATCATGTGAACACATAGAGTATTGCATTTTTGCTTGTTATATTACTTTAGTTTAAATATTTAATCTTCACTGTTCAGTATTATATAAACCGGGGTATTTTCTTTTACATTGCAAGAAAAACTATATATGGGTGGGTGGGAGTAGCTGAGGATTTCAATAGATGTCATTTGTTGGACCTAAGCCCCAAAAAAACAGAAACCACAGGAAGCATGACTAGTTCTTTTTGTAAGTCAGAGAACTTGATTCACCAGGGTGTCCTAACCTGAACTTTTCCTGGATAAACAAATTTTCAAATTAGCATATACAGTATTCTTAAATAGTTTTAAAAGATTTTTATGATTCCATTTCAGGGTTTTAGATTTAGTATTAAATCTTGACCTTCAGTGAAGTGACAGTTGGTGCTTTCTAACCTTTGATAGAAATTTTTTATACAATAATAGTAATAAACTGAAGCACAACTCTGGGGTGTTACAAATACATTTGCATGATCCTATAAAATAGTGACAACTAACTGCATACTGTGGAAAGTAAAAATTAAGAACAGTAATATGATTTTAATGACTGTTTAACCTCAGTTGTACATACTAATTAATTATTCATGTAATAATACAGTT
This sequence comes from Cherax destructor, assembly GCA_009830355.1. Lineage (NCBI taxonomy): Eukaryota > Metazoa > Arthropoda > Malacostraca > Decapoda > Parastacidae > Cherax > Cherax destructor. Next base: position 64,379 of record WNWK01000085.1, on the reverse strand, counting down.
CCAACTTGAGCTGTAGTGTTATAGATAGCAAGTCTTAATTTTTGTTATCAGTTAAAAATACATTGGTAAATTTTTACTACAGTAATCTGCCTAGAATAATAATAAGTAGGTGACATACTAGATGATATAACAATCTATTTTCATATACAGTACTGTGCTTTTTTTAAAGGTATTTATTTCTTTTAACAGATACTCCAATCTCAGTGATATTTCCAATCACATGTTTCCTCCAGTTGCCCACCAAGAGACCCTGGGCGAGTACTCATCTCTCCAGTATTGGCGACCTCTAATGCCAGATGTTTCTGATGAAATAGAAGCTACACTGGCTGAAGAGCGAGGAAAATAACTTCAACCTGTTTTAAATTATTATTGGTAAGGTTTTGCACTGTTAACTTTTTCTTTCTTTTTTATTGAGAGCAAGTTTCATTTTGGGGGTGTGGACAGTGAAAGGGTTAAACATGGGAAATGCATAGCCTGATATTTCTCCACTTGAAATAGTATATAGTTGGTCTTCTAACACTGTATACAAGGAATACTTATGCTATTACATTTGTTTCAAGGTGATACTCCTCAGAACATGGAAATAAGTTGCATTGTTTGACTATATTTGCTTATCTTAAATTAATTACAGTGGAACCTCGGTTTTCGTACGCCACAGTTTTTGTAGGATTCGGTTTTCGACGACTTTTTCCGTGAAAATTTTGTCCCAGTTTTCGTACATCACCTCGGTTTTTGTTGAGTTCAAAATGGTCCGTACCAAATGCTTTCGCCTGCCCGCAATCGTCACTCAGCCACTCAAGCGCCGAGTGACTCAGTCTGCCTTTGTTTATCATTGAGTGAGCATCCGAAACATTTCGTAATAATCCATTGTTTTTTGTGCTTGTTTATTGAGTGTGACTGCTAAATAAGCCACCATGGGGCTAAAGAAAGTTCCAAGTGCTAGCCCTTTGATAAAGTGATAAAGAAGGCGAGATACACCTTCAACTGGAACAGCAACAGACTGCAGCTGAGGAAATTGCTTCAGAAGAGGAAGAGAGAGGGGAGAATGTGCCTTCTTCAGTGATTAACCCTTTCATGGTCCGTGCCCTAGTTTTACGGCTTTGAGGTGAGGGTCCAAACTGTAGTTCTACGCCATGAGCTCAGCTCACTCAGATAAGCTGTGAGCGGTAAATTTGGGACTAGATATGAGAGAATACATCTATGTGGTAAGTTTGCACCACATAAAACAAATCCTGCAGCACACAGTGCATAACGAGAGAAAAAAAAATGAGACCATAATTATAGATTAAAACAGCGACTTTGCAGTGTTTTTTCATATGTTTTTATCGGTGTATTTGTGGTTTCTTGGTCTCATTTAATAGAATGGAAGATATATTACAGAAATAGAGATAATTTTGATTGGTTTTAGTATTGGAAATTGCTTGAAACTGAGCTCAAAGTAGCAGAAATGTTAAATTTTTGCTGATGTTCAAGAGTAAACAAATGGCCTCACGCGTCTAATACGCACCAGCTGGTGGGTCTAATATACATTCACAAATGTGGTGATATTATTTATACAATTATTACAATATTGCATAACGTAAATCTTCCATTTTTTGGTTTGAATAAAAATTCATTATGTGAATAAAAAATCAAAATGGAATTCATTTGTAAAGCCTGAAAACGTAACTAATGAACAGAGGAAATGTTAGTTTAGTGCCAGGAATGCCTGCATTGTTTATTCTGGATGCTATTTTGAAATTGGAATATTTTGAACTTTGTGTTAAATTGGCCAAATTACCAATTTTCCGATCACTTTATTTTGTAGTTGAAACAGTTGACAGGGTGATTTCTTGTGTTCAGTCGATAGAATAGAAGTAATACTAGTGAAATAGCTAAGAATTTGGTCGACTGGAATAATGTAATTGGCCTAAAATGGGAGTCAAAGTCGGCAAAATCGCCGATGCATAAATATCGCTGATGCATCAAAATTCGCAAGAGCATAATTTTACCAATTTTCCATCAAATTTCGTACTTTTTGTTTTATTACCTTCAGAAAAAGATTCTCTACATTTCATAAGAAAAAAAAAAAATTTTTTTTTAATTATTGGACCCTGTGGACAAGTTTCAGATCAGGGGTCTGGACCCTGAAAGGGTTAAGGACATGTGTGCAGAGTGGAGTGAGTTGCAGAGTTTTGTGGAGAAATATCACCCTAACAAAGCTGTTGCAAGCCATGTCTGCAACATGTTCAATGACAGTGCCTTGTCCCATTTTAGGCAAATCTTAGAGATGCCAGAAACAGACCTCTGGACAGATTTTTTGTGCAACAGGTGTACAGTGACTCTCAAGCTGGTCCAAGTGCCAGTAAAAGACAAAGAAGGGAAGTAACCCCGGATAGGGTGTTGATACCTGAAGTCCTTATGGAAGAGGATTCCCCTTCCAAACAATAACCTCTCCTCCTCCCTCTCCCCTCCTCGCCTTCTTCCATACACCAACAAGTCTCCAATAAAGGTAAAAGTGATGTTAAATGTTCATTTATGCGTTTCATTAGTCATTTATATTTATTTCTCATTGTTTTCTGTATGTAAAACGATAGTTATTCTCTATAAAATGTATTTTTTGTTAATATTTTTGGGTGTCTGGAACGGATTAATTATATTTACATTATTTCTTATGGGAAATATTGCTTTATTTTTCGTACAGTTCGGTTTTTGTCAGACTTTCTGGAACTAATTAATCACGAAAACTAAGGTTCCACTGTATTATGTTATATATTTAGGTTAGAGGAAATATTGTGGGATATATAAACATCACAAAATTTCTATGTGCCCATAACACCTGTGTGCATTCAAGACCACTGTAAACATATATTTTCAATGAAATCTTATATTACAATTGTTTCAAGGTGCAATACTCCTCAAAACTTGGAAATAGACCACAATGTATGACTTTCTTGGGTTAAAATTTTTATTATATTTATGTTCTAGGAAATCTTCTGGGTTATATAAACATAATATAATTTGTGTCCATAATACCTGTGTGCCTTCAAAAACCTCTGTAAAACTTATACAGTGAACCCCCGAGTTTCGTAAACCCAGGAAATCGTGCAATTATGTAAGTATAATATTGTAAGTGCTTTTGTAAGTGTATTTTTGGGGGTCTGAAATAGACTAACCTACGTTACATTATTTCTTAAGGACGTAAATTCGTTCGGTAATGGCACTTGAGCAGGCTTCTGGAATGAAGTTTTTACGAAACTCGGGGGTCCACTGTATTTCCAAAGAAATTTTATACTATTACATTTGTTATAAGGTGTAATGCTCATTGAAACATGGGAATAGGTCACATTGTTTGACTATATTGGGTTATCCTTGGTTGAATCTACACATTAATGTGCTTTTTGGCTGAATTCCATTGTTCATGCCATGACACTGTATTTGGAATGAATAAGGCATTACTAAGCAGTTCCACATCCTGTTTGATGGTAGGGAAGCTGTTGATGGAACAACAGGTTCTGGTTTCATTGTCTGCTCATGCTAATTAGGCAGTGTTACCCATGATACACTGTGTGGACCCATCTGATCTTAGATTTTTATTCAGAGGTTGAAAGCATAAAAAATTGTGCGTACTAGTACATCAGGCACATCCTTGTTTGCGTACTAGTACGCTGGACACAGCTAAGGGGTTAATTAAATAGAACAGAGGTACAATACAGTACATATATGTAGGGAGAAGACAGCAGCTGTACTGTCTCAGAGATGAGATGGGAGGGAGAGAGAGGGGGGTTGGAGGAAGGGGGTGATGTTATGTGGAAAGTTATGTGAGGGCGGGCATGGCATGAGGTTCTACACCTCACTCTTAAACATATCTAGTATGCAGGAGCAGCAGATGCCATAGCTCAATCAAACCATGTAATTTACTCTGCACTCCATATCTAGCAAAAAAAAAAAAAAAACATGTACTCTCTATGCATGTATAAAATTAACATATTCAAAATACCAATGTTTTGGTAAAAAAAAAAATAAGGAAAAAGACTTTAATTCGGCCTTAAGAAAATCAAAATTATTAAATCTTTAGCTATTGACCTACAAAACAAATGTGAGCTATATAATGCATAAAATTAATATACACCAAAAATGAATGCATTTGCTAATGAAGTAACTAAAAAAATGGAGAGATTTGTTGCTGCAAGTTAATTATTTGGTACCTGCTGCTCTCTGTTAAAGTGGTTTGAAATCTGACTTCTAGCTATCTATTTTACTTGACAGTTTGACTTGTGCCCAGCCACAGTACCTGATGATTTGATTTGTATCTATCCACTTTACTGGATAATTTAACTTGCACCTAGCTACTTCAGCTGATAATTTGACTTGTACCTACATAGTTACTTAGATTGTGATTATTGGTGTAAAATAATGAAGGGGCTGTTTTGTTCACCAGGAAAAATGGAAAAAGTTCTGCCGATGTGGGTCATAGGCATTTGATAACCCACTTGGTGGAGCTTTTTAGTCATGGGACAGAGACCTTCCACTGGCTTACCAGGTCACCCCTTAAAAAATAAATTCCGTTGTGTTTAGTATCTTAAAGTTAATTGAAAGTGAACAAAGATGTGTATAATCATGTTTTATCTACAAAATTGTGTATCTTGCATTATAGTTAAAAGCGCTGATTATAGTACAAAATATTGTAACATACCTGGAGAGGGTTTCGGGGGTCAACGCCCCTGCTGCCTGGTCTGAGACCAGGCCTGTGGTGGATCAGGGTCTGATCAACTAAGCTGTTACTGCTGGCTGCATGCAAACTGACGTACGAACCACAGCACAGCTGGTCAGGTACTGACTTTAGGTGCCTGTACAGTGCCTTCTTGAAGACAGCCAGGGGTCTATTGGTAATCCCCCTTATGAATGCTGGGAGGCAGTTGAACAGACTTGGGCCCTGACACTTACTGTGTTGTCACTCAGTGTACTCGGCCAAGCCGCGGGGGCGTTGACCCCCAAAACCCTCTCCAGGTATACTCCAGTTATACCCCTGTTTTTCATTGGGGGAATGTTGCATCTCCTGCCAAGTCTTTTGCATTCACAGGGAGTGATTTTCATGTGGAAGTTTGGTACTAATCCCTCTAGGATTTTCCAAGTGTATATTATCATGTATCTCTCTCGCCTGCATTCCAGGGAATACAAATCAAGGGACTTCAACCGATGCCAGTAATTTAGGTGCTTTATCATACTTGTGTGTGCCGTGAAAATTCTTAGTACACTCTCCAGGTCAGCAATTTCGCCTGCCTTGAAGGGGGCAGTTAGTGTACACCAGTATTCCAGTCTAGAGAGAACAAGCAATTTGAAGAGAATCATCATGGCCTTGGCATCCCTAGTTTTGAAGATTCTCATTATCCGTCCTATTAATTTTTAGCTGATGTGGTAGATACATTGCTGTAGTCTTTAAAGGTGAGATCCTCTGACATTATCACTCCCATGTCCTTCACATTACTTTTTCGTTCTATTGTATGGTTAGAATTTGTTGTATACCCTGATAGTTAATTTCCTCAAGTTTTCCATATCTTAGTAGTTGAAATTTCTCTTCATTGAACTTCATATTATTGTTTTGGGTGGCCCATTTGAAGATTTGGTTGATGTCCACTTGGAGTCTTGCGGTGTCTTCGATGGAGGACACTGTCATGGCAATGATATGAGGATGAGGAATAGAATGGGAGTGAGTACTGTGCCTTGTGAAAAAGAGCTTTTCACCATAGCTGCCTCAGACTTTACTCTGTTTACTATTACTCTTTGTGTTCTATTTGTTAGGAAGTTTTAGATCCATCTACCAACTTTTCCTGTTATTCCTTTATCACGCATTTTGTGCTCTATAACACCGTGGTCACACTTGTTGAAGGCTTTTGCGAAGTCTAAGTATACTACATCTTCATTTTGTTTATCCTCTATAGCATCCAGGACCTTGTCATAGTGGTCCAGTAGCTGGGACAGGCAGGAGCGACCTGCTCTAAACCCATGTTGCCCTGGGTTGTGTAATTGATGGATATCTAGGTGGTTGGCGATCTGAATAATTTCATACATATAGGCTTTTGTAATATAATTTTATAATTTACCACAAAAGTAAAAGATTCTGTTTACACTAAAAAATTATCATAAAATATAATTTACTTGTATATTATTAGAGAATTAGCATGTACTTTTATTTTTCAGACACAAGTTACTGGCCTCAAAAGACGATGTTACTCATCTCAAACATTCCAAAGACACACAACCTGTTCATTCTTGAAGAAAGAATCCAACTTTGAGAGAAAATAGTTTTCAAGAGACAATGGATAACACCATTCTGCTAATTTTTCAAAAAACTGCCCAAATTGACTTAAGTTTTGCTTGTTTGTAAGTTTGATCATATTGTCATGGTAATTTTCAGAACAGATTTGTGTAGGTAGAATAAAAACTGTCAGCATGGCAAGTTTAAAATGAAGAATTCACAATAATAAAAGTTCATTCATATAATGGTACGTACATAATTATTTCAAGGAGCTACTCACCTCAGGGACTGATATTAAGCTAATGTGATTTGACAAGTGTTTTTTAATAAATATGCTATTTAGAGTGCGGAAGTGGGAGAACCACATTTAACATACAGGCCAAAATACGAAATAAAGTTGTACTTGGTATAAAATTCATGGTTTGTACATTGAGATAGTGAAAGTTAAATTGCTTTTTGTGTGTACCTATTCCAAAACTTTCCTTAAAATGTAAAATGCTAGGACAATGCAATACATTGTTAAAGGTTGAAAACCTTTCTCAAATCATGGCCTGTTATGTCAGTCATTCAATAAAATATGTAATGAAGACAGTCACAAGTTGCTGAAAGAATGCCTGTCTCAAAACTCGGCGTATTGTGTCAATTGATCTATGGTCGCTTGAATAATGAATGCTGTGATGATCATCAGTTAAGTGTTTGCATCAGGACAATAAATGTAAGCACCTGATAAGTCAGCCCACACTTGGCAACAACCCTATCTATCTCTTACCAGTTTTGTAATTCATCCTCTCTTTCCTGTTAGAAACTTATCCAAGCAGAATCTTCCTCGCAACTAAACTACTGTTCAAATAAATATCAGCCTAATAATTTGCATGTTTAAGTTCCTAATTGGTGAGTTATTGTAATGTTTCATTAGGGAAAATAATTTGCCATTAGCAGTTTTTTTATGATAAATATTATTTTCATTAAAAATAGTTTAGTAGGTACAGTCATAGAAATTGGTTATTAAGTTATTTTTTGTAAAATAAGATTAAGATTAGACTTTATATATTCTTTAAGCATTATTCAGGGAATTTTCATTATACAGTATATATATTTATTTTTTTGTACAGTTATATTTTGTCATATACATTAGTGTTGCATTTCATTTTACTGATATTATAAACTTAGTATCAGACAGATTCATTGCCTCATTATCTGTGATCCAGATCAACTTTGCATTATTTAGGTTCACTTTCTAGGAAATTAATATATATTTATCCATTAGTCTTACACTTATGGGGTGATATAGGTTCTTTAATCATCACAATTTGAAAAGAAATTCTTAAGCAAAGTTTTTCTTACCGAGAACCAGTTTGTAAGAAATTGGTTAAATTGTATTTACATCTGTGATTCATATGCTAATTAAGAGACAACCAAATGGTTCCTTGGAAGTTGTAGCTGATCGTAAGTGACCGGATACTCTTAGTGCTATCAGTTGTGATTCATTGAACACATCCACCAAGGTGCTCTACATAATTAGACTCATTACTTTCAAGGCTTGTATGGGTCCTAGTCACCATTTCTGATAAGCCAATTTGGTATTTTGTGTTCCCATGGATTCTTAAAAAAAAAAAAATTCATGTGGTGGCATGTTGCCATATATTTTTTCCTCGATAGAGAAGTTCAACAGAAATTTTCTGTAACTTTAACTGTTAAGAAATGTTCAAGAAAAATGTTTTACTATTAAATTGTGAATGTTTTAGTGAAACCATGTTTAGATATTAATAAGTTGTCTTTATCACAGTCACATTATTGTGTTATGTAAGATGGAAGTATTAGCACGTAAAAAGGTCCTCTGAACAGCCCTTCTTTTTTTATTATTAAACAGTATTAACTTTTAGAAGCATAATGTGATACTGAATAATTTTTTCCCTCTGGCAAAAGAATTGAAGGAAATTTTTTTTAACAGATGTGAAATCCAAAAATGTAAAGTTGAAAATAAGTACCTAATTTATAATTGCATCACTTAAAAATAAACTAATTGCCAGAAATGTTTTCCATGTGTGATAAAGTAGTTAGTTTTTAGTGTATATTTTATTAATTTTTTGTAATATTTGAACACTCCTATGATTAATTATTCATCTTAAAAGTTACTTTATCCAAGAAATTAATCACATAATAAACAGAGCAATGTGTGCTATTACCATAGACCAACTTAATTAGTAATAATCTTTTTCATCGTGGAATTTTTGTTGCATATGTTTTTGTGTGCGTCTCTTTTGTACATAATTTTTTTGCTTGTATCAGGCGTATTTAGGTGAAGTCATGCTAGATGGTACTCAATTTCTTTATTAGAGATGCCTCTTTTTCTCTTTTTTCCTCAAATGTGGAAGCATAAAAGTCAAGGTTTGCTATCTCTTCTGTATTGGCACCAACTGTAGTGGCTCAGTACTTTGACATATTGTATTGGTATTAGATAATTCATGTATTTGTGAAAAGGATTTTAAACCAGAAATGGCATAAAATACATCACTAGTTACTGTCATGTGTCTTGTATTAAGACTAATATATGCACGGATGTGTCCTAATAATAGAAATTTCCAAGTAGTAGAAATTGGACACAGCACTTCCATTTGGACTTCAAAAAAATCAGATTAAGATATTTTCTGAAAATTCTGCTCTTGTTTGGACATTTATAATTCAGTTTTTTTTTAAATTCTCTGCTGGCATTAATACTCTTAAATTTATAGCAAGTGTATATGCTAGTAAAAGAAAAATTACTCTTATGTTCTGTAGCACAAGATTAGAATTTTTGTGAGTTAACTTCTAATATCCAGCCTTACAAATTCTGTAAGGAAGCTTTTAATACTCAAGTGTGAAGGTTTGGAAAGCTATTGTATATTGTAATACAGTATATGAATACTGTGTTTCATAAGCTCAGTATAATTTCTTGGTTCAGTAATGTGTTCAAAATTGCTATCCTACTCTTGTGTCGAGTAGATTCTCTCTCTTCACACTTCCACAAGTATAACAGTATTATGCTTTGCATGTGCTTAGTAATGGTGAAAGAATTGAGTGCGTAGATCTCGTGGATCGAGTTACTTCAAAAGATCAAAAATGCACGTGATTACAAGGATTATACTGTCTGCATTGATAATTGTAGATTATCCAGTACAGTAGCTGTAATTGTTCATTTAGCTCCTTTCATGAAATTAATGTGTTCAACAAAATTCTTTGTATCACTTTTGCAGTTATTGATAGTCATAAATTCTGCATTTGCAATAATTTTAGTGGCCTATGAGAAATGAACAAAACTGATTGTAAAAGGTTATATACATTTATCCTACTGTAGATAGTAATATGTCTAGCTCCACTCACTACATTTTTCTCTTAGAATACTTAGCATTGATACAATTTGCATTTTGTAATCTTAAATTCACAAGAACATGCTCCATTAATATTATTAATGTAGTGACAGAAGAATAGACCAAATATCTATTCTTTGTGCTTACTTTATTTGCCATCTTGATAATGTGCTCACATAAATAAACTACAAATTGAATTGTTTTTTTTAATGAAACCCATTTTGTACTTTTAAATGTTTCAGTATGTAACAATTTTGTTCTTTTTCAGTAATTTCAGCACTAGCTCAAATGGGATTAGCACTTTTTTTTAACGTAAATTTTTTTTTACCTTCATGGCCATCTCCTGCCAAGGCAGGATAACTCAGAGAAGAAAATGCATTTGCCAACATTCATTAAATAGCTGTCTTTTCAGCATGTGCTGACATCACAATTCAGATTTCTCTCAGACTGAACATCACTACTCTCCAGAATGCAGGCACTGCCCTTCCCATCTCCAGGTTTAAAATTTGTCTAACGAGTTCTGTGAATCCTAGCTTCCACTCAAACAGGACTTCCATTAAAATACACTTGTCTTCATTCACATCTAACATGTTCACATAAGCCTGCTGGATGCTCAAACCCCTAAAACTTTGATTCTTTAACGCTATTCCTCCAACTGTTCCTGGAATGACCCCTTCTACTCCACCCTATGCATGCTCAAATCAATTCATTAAGTCCTCGGCTCAGAATTACATCCTTGGTGAATTTTGAATATCCATAAGGTGTGTGTGAGCATGCTAAATAGGAGTTAGTGGAGGCAAGTGGTTTTTATGACTTTACAAGCTGTTGAAATGTAAGCACGTAACATTTATGAAGGGATTTAGGGAAACCGATTAGCTGTACTTGAGTCCTAGAGGTGGGAGGTATAGTGGCTGCACTCTGAAGGAGGGTGGGGATGTTACAGTTTAGAGGGGCAGGTGAGCTGTGGTATTGGCATGCCTCTGGCAGGGCAGTGATGGAATGAGTGATAATGAAAGTTTCTTCTTTCTCAGGTTTTCCTACCTGACATTCCACTGCCTCTAGCCTCCTTGCTGCAGTTTTCAAATAATAATTACTGTTATAATGACAAAATGCTAAACCTGAAAGGGTCTCCCAGCATTAAATGATGGGGTAAAAGTGTATGCAGCAAATGGTAAATGTGAAAAGAAAAGTCAAAGAATGTGCAATAAATCAATTTCATCCAATAAATGGGAGAATCTGCATGGAAGGTGTGACAGTTGAGTGAATGCATCATTGTTCACAAAAAAAAGAACAAACAAAACCTATGATCCCTCTGATAATTAGGACACTCAGTCATAAGGTGCTGAACCACCAAGAAGACCTGGTGAGCCTGTGAAATTCCATGAGATGCCCAACTGTGAGCTTTGGATGGTTAATGCAGGAGTTCAAGAATCAATTTCCACAGCCAACAGTAGTGGAAGAGTCACCCAGAAACATGGTTGTGGTTTGATTGAAAGCAGCTTGTTAGTCTCCAACACAAAATAATGACACGCCAACAATCGTGAATGCATCAGGTCCTGACTAAGGAATGAGCAAAGGAATCTTTGAGTTCAATAACTTGAACACCAACATTACCAGGGACCCAACAAAAAAAAAAAAAAAAGCATCTTTGCATCTAAATAGGTAAAAGAGCCACTGTTCAATGCAAAGAACACCGGGATGTGATAAACCATAATGTTGAATTATTTGTAAGGCAGTCGCGCTGTATAACCCCTGTGGTTTAGCGCTTCTTTTGATTATAATAATTGTAAGGCAATGAGGGAGGCTGAAACTGACAAAGAAGTGGGCAAGGATTATTATTATTCAATAAGAAACACTTGTATAATGCTTCGATGGCTTTAGTTATAATTGTAGAGGTTAGTGAGGGTAGAAAATCGACATAACTGGTACAGTAGATTAGTTTCTGTTAAAAAGTCTTAAATGGAATCAACATCAAAGGTGGGGAATTCAGCGAGGAGGGCAGTCAGTTGATATGTCCGGACACTGCAGATACCAGAAGCACATCCTGCGCCCTAACAGCTAGAACAGTATCAGTGGAAAACAGACTGCCAGGAACTAGTGTTGTTACCAGTGTGGGACTCTTGATCCAAGGAAATGGACCTATCCTTCCTAATTGTCTCCCACTCCCCTTGGGCATCATCCTTTAGGGGGTTTAGAACTTTTTCCCTATTTGAAGAAGCAGGATATTATATCTGGTCTGACTGATCTTGGATAAAACCAAGGTCAAATGAAGACAGAGGAGGACTTGTCCATCTGCCTTGCCCACATGAAAGCCCCTCAGGAAAGATTCAGTGATGCTGTTAAGAGACTCCTGAGCCAAGGAATCTGACCTGTCTTTTCCTTCCTTGGACTGAACTTGAATGCCTCCCATTCCTCAGGTACTATAGGACCTCTATGGGTTTAGCACTCCCCCCATAAATAAAATATGGGTTTAGTGCTCCCCATGAATGTACTAATAATTTCCCATGTAAAATGAGAAATTTTTAATTCGTCTGCCAAGACATGCCACCTCCTCTTCCTTAAGGAAGGCTCTTTGATGTTGATAAGTAACATGTGTACAACAGTTAGGCGTCTATTGTTGACGCATTTTTGCCTGCACTACAGGCTTCATCAGTTGATTACAGAGGTGATTACAATGCTAGGTGTAGGAGAAGTGGAGGTAGTTTTGAGGTAATAGTCCCTCAGTCTTGATAGATAATCCAGTGCTGTATGACCCTAGTGGGTTTAGCACTTGGTTTTGATTATAATAATAATTGATAGATAATCAGTCTCTTAGCCCAAACAGAGGCATGAGGCCAGAGATATGTATTCATCGACTTGTGGGTAAACCTGGAGAGGGTTTTGGGGATCAGCGCCCCTGTAGCCCAGTCTGTGACCAGGCCTCATGATGGATCAGAGCCTGATTAACCAGGCTGTTACTGTTGGCCACAGCCCCGCTGGTCAGGTACTGACTTTATGTGCCTGTCCAGTGCCTTCTTGAAGACAGCCAGAGGTCTATTTGTAATCCCCCTTTTGCATGCTGGGAGGCAGTTGAACAGTCTTGGGCCCCTGACACTTATTGTGTAGTCTCTTAGTGTACTCGTGGCGCCCTTGCTTTTTACTGGGGGGATGTTGCATCTCCTGCTTGCATCTCCTTTTTGGGTACTGTATACTATATTTATAATTACGATTTGATGCAGTTAAGGGGATCTTGATTCAAGGAACTGGTTTTCTCCTCCCCTTGGATAAAACTTGATTGCCTTCCATTTCCCTTAGGTACTGTTTGACCCCTATAGCTTGGGCACTTATTGCATGAATGCTGTAAGATTTGCTGCCTTCAGATGCTCTGAACTCCGTGATATTCGACAATAAAAGAGGCAAAGAGGTTTAACCTAGATGGCCAGCATAGGGAAACAATACAGAACACAGACATGTCACCAACACTGACACACGTCACCAATACAGACACACGTCACCAACACAGACACACGTCACCAATACAGATAGACACATGTCACCAACACAGACAGACAGAAGTTGGAAGAACAAGCAGGTATAACAGGAAGGGCACTGGAATGGATCAGGGAATACCTCAAAGGGAGGCAACAACGGGTCATGGTGCGTGGTGAGGTATCACAGTGGGTGCCTGTGACGAGCGGTGTACCACAGGGGTCAGTCCTAGGACCAGTGTTATTCCTGGTATATGTAAATGACATGACGGACGGGATAGACTCAGAAGTGTCTCTATTCACGGATGATGTGAAAATAATGAGGAGAATCAAATCGGAAGAGGACCAGGCAGGGCTGCAAACAGACTTGGACAAGCTCGACATCTGGTCTAGCAGTTGGCTTCTCGAATTCAATCCCTCCAAATGCAAAGTCATGAGGATCGGAGAAGGGCAAAGAAGACCGCTGACAGAGTACAAGCTAGGCGGACAAAGGCTACAAACCTCGGCAAAAGAGAAAGACCTTGGAGTGAGTATAACGCCTAGCACGTCTCCGGAGGCACACATCAACCAGATAACTGCGGCAGCATATGGGCGTCTGGCAAACCTTAGATTAGCGTTCCGTTACCTTAACAAGGAATCGTTCAAGACACTGTATACCGTGTACGTCAGGCCCATACTAGAATATGCAGCACCAGTCTGGGACCCACACCTGGTCAAGCACGTAAGGAAACTAGAGAAAGTGCAAAGGTTTGCGACAAGGTTAGTTCCACAACTCAGGGGTCTGTCTTATGAAGAAAGGTTGAGGAAATAGGACTAACAACACTGGAGGAAAGAAGGGTCAGAGGAGACATGATAACGACATACAAAATACTGCGGGAATTGACAAGGTAGTGACAGGTTGTTTCAGAGAGGAACACAGAAACAAGGGGACACAACTGGAAGCTGAAGACTCAGATGAGTCAAAGGGATGTCAGGAAACATTTCTTCAGCCACAGAGTAGTCAGGAAGTGGAATGGACTAGAGAAAGATATAGTGGAGGCAGGAACCATACATAGTTTTAAGACAAGGTATGATAAAGCTCATGGAGCAGGGAGAGCAGAGACCCAGTAGCAGACAGCGAAGAGGCGGGGCCAGGAGCTGAGTCTCGACCCCTGCAACCACAATTAGGTGAGTACGTCACCAACACAGACAGACACACGTCACCAACACAGACAGACACACGTCACCAACACAGACAGACACACGTCACCAACACAGACAGACACACGTCACCAACACAGACAGACACACGTCACCAACACAGACAGACACACGTCACCCACATAGACAGACAGATACACGCCCCGATGGCATGGTGGCTAGCGCTCTTGCTTCACGCACTGAGGGCCCGGGTTCAATTCCCGGCGGGGCCGAAACATTTCGAAGTGTTTCGTTACACACACACACACACACACATATATACAACAGGCCTAGTGTCTAATCGACATGTGCCTAGGACAAAATGGTAACTAACACGTCACCAACAGACAGACAGACACACGTCATCAACAGACAGACAGATACACGTCACCAACACAGACAGACAGACACACGTCACCAACACAGACAGACAGACACACGACACCAACACAGACAGACACACACACGTCACCAACACAGACAGACAGACACACGTCACCAACACAAACAGACACGTCTCCAACACAAACAGACACGTCTCCAACACAGACACGTCATCAAGGATTAAGGATTTTATTTCTTTGCATAGTTTACAATGCATAATTACAATTTTGATTTGCTAAGTACAAAGAAAGCCACTATCATGCCGGGGCATTTCGGGCAGAATAAACTTAATGCTTAACAGACTACTTAATACTAGGCATACATAACATAGTTGGTTTGAATTGAACATCGTTTTTTATAGTTAGTGATTTAGCAGTAATTGAAATTATAATTGAGGATGTAATATAACTGCGCCCCATGCCAACAAGTGCTATATAACCCTTGCGGCATTAGCGCTCCTCCATAAATATAAAAATAATCAGGTTTATTTATCATTACTCACAACAGGAAGTAAAATATTTGATCAGCTGAGTTGGAGAGAAAATCTTTAAATTACTCTCAGATTTCTTTTTGAACCATAAAAACTCATTTTTTAAGTCATATTTATTTTAAATATATCCTCAGTGTACAAGAATATTATTAAAATATATAGAAAATTACAAAAAAGTAACAAAATTTTGAAAACAAATATTAGAGAATATTTTTCTATTGATAAATATGTGATATTAATATAACGACTTTTTTAAATAGTGTACGAGAGAGTGATGTAAAGATTTTGGTTAGTGGAAAAATGTTAGATGAATATTTTAGATAAATATATGTTGAAATTCTGATGACATTTTTAGGGGATACGAACACAGTCAAGATATACATAAACACTGCCAGTCTCACTCAGCTGGTGCTCCAGTTAGTGTCCCAGTTAGCTGGTGCTCCACTTAGTGTCCCAGTCAGCTGGAGCTACAGTTAATGTTACAGTCAGATGGTGCCATAGCTAATGTTACAGTCAGCTAGTGGCATAGTTAATGTTTCAGTCAGCTGGTGCCATAGCTAATGTTGCAGTCAGCTGGTGCCATAGTTAATGTTAGACAGCTGGTGCCATTGCCAGTGTTGCAGTCAGCTGGTGCCATAGCTAATGTTGCAGTCAGCTGGTGCAATAGTTAATGTTTAAGTCAGCTGGTGCCATAGCTAATGTTACGGTCAGCTGGTGCCATAGCTAATGTTACAGTCAGCTGGTGCCATAGTTAATGTTTCAGTCAGCTGGTGCCATAGCTAATGTTACAGTCAGCTGGTGCCATAGCTAATGTTACAGTCAGCTGGTGCCATAGCTAATGTTGCAGTCAGCTGGTGCCATAGTTAATGTTTCAGTCAGCTGGTGCCATAGCTAATGTTACAGTCAGCTGGTGCCATAGCTAATGTTACAGTCAGCTGGTGCCATAGCTAATGTTGCAGTCAGCTGGTGCCATAGTTAATGTTTCAGTCAGCTGGTGCCATAGCTAATGTTACAGTCAGCTGGTGCCATAGCTAATGTTACAGTCAGCTGGTGCCATAGCAAATGTTACAGTCAGCTGGTGCCATAGCAAATGTTACAGTCAGCTGGCAGTACAGTCAGCTAATGCCATTATTATTGTTACAATCAGCTAATACCATTATTATTGTTACAGTCAGCTAATACCATTATTATTGTTCCAGTCAGCTAATACCATTATTATTGTTAGTCAGCTAATACTATAATAATTGTTACAGTCAGTGTGATGTAGTCAGGGTGCTGTGAGGTCTACCTATTATCCCATATTTCCTTACCCCCCTACATGACATCAGCTAATACCATTATTATTGTTCCAGTCAGCTAATACCATAATTATTGTTCCAGTCAGCTAATACCATAATTATTGTTCCAGTCAGCTAATACCATAATTATTGTTCCAGTCAGATAATACTATTATTATTGTTAAAGTTAGCTAATACAATTATTATTGTTACAGTCAGCTAATATAATAATTATTGTTACAGTCAGCTAATACCATAATTATTGTTCCAGTCAGATAATACCATTATCATTGTTACAGTCAGCTAATACCATTATTATTGTTAGTCAGATAATACCATTATTATTGTTACAGTCAGCTAATATAATAATTATTGTTACAGTCAGCTAATACCATAATTATTGTTCCAGTCAGATAATACCATTATTATTGTTACAGTCAGCTAATACCATTATTATTGTTACAGTCAGCTAATACCATTATTATTGTTACAGTCAGCTAATACCATTATTATTGTTAGTCAGATAATACCATTATTATTGTTAGTCAGCTAATACCATTATTATTGTTACAGTCAGCTAATACCATTATTATTGTTACAGTCAGCTAATATAATAATTATTGTTACAGTCAGCTAATACCATTATTATTGTTCCAGTCAGCTAATACCATATTATTGTTCCAGTTAGCTAATACCATTATTATTGTTCCAGTCAGCTAATACCATTATTATTGGTACAGACAGTTAATACCATAATTATTTTTACAGTCAGCTAATACCATTATTATTGTTACAGTCAGCTGGTGCCATAGTTAATGTTAGTCAGTTGGTGGTACAGTCAACTGGTTCAGGACACAATGACCATCCACGAGATACTTCTTGGTGGAGAATAAAGTTCCGGTAGTTCTGCGCTGACCATAATGCACCGAACACTACTACTGCTGGGGTGGTTGGTGGTGGTGTGCACCAATCATGCACTGGCAGACATTTCTACTGCCCCGGGTCAACAAGAGAAGACTCAGGTCGTGAAGAATGATAATGTCACTATTGAAGCTACCAAAAGTCAGGCCGGCATCAAGCTGGAGGCACTTCGCGAGGAACCAGAATTAAAGGTTTATTTTATATACGTATTCAGTTTGTTTTAGACTGAGGATGTGTATGTGTGTCTCTTTCTTACAGTGTATGTTATGTATGTATGATATGTATATATATACAGTGGACCCCCGAGTTTCAAACTTAATTCGTTCCAGGAGCTAGTTCTAAAGTCAAACGTTCGAAACTCGAAGCAAATTTTCCCATAAGAAATAATGTAAATCCAATTAATCTGTTCCAGAAACCCAAAAATATTCACAAAAAAATACATTTTATAGAGATTAATTATAGTTTTACATACACACAACAAACATACATAGTACAATTATTAATAAATAAACATTTAAATAAACATATAAAATAACATTTTTACTTATCTTTATTGAAGATTGTTGATGGCATCTGGAAAATAGGTAGGAGGTGAGGGAGGGCTTAGTGTTTGGAAGGGGAATCCCCCTCTATAAAGGCTTCAGGTAACAAAGCCCTCTCTGGGGTTACTTCCCTTCTTTTTCTTTTAATGCCACTAGGACCAGCTTGAGAGTCACTGGACCCCTGTCTCACAAAATAACTATCCAGAGTGCTCTATTTCTGGTGCCTCTTTATGATGTCCCTAAAATGGGACATTGTTTTGTCACTGAACATGTTGTAGAGATGGGTTGTTTCAGCTTGCTCAGGGTGGTATTTCTCCACAAACCTTTGCACATCATTCCACTTTGCACAAATCTCCTTAATCTCTGAAGAAGGCATCTCATCCACTCCCTCTTCCTCCTCCTCTGTAAGTTCCTCAGCTGTGGTCTGATGCTGTTCCAGATGAAGCTTTTCCATCTCTTCAGTGGTTAGCTCTTCCCTGTGATCCTGCACCAACTCTTCCACATCCTCACCACTCACCTCCAGCCCCAGGGACTTCCCCAATGCCACAATACAGTCCACAACAGGCAGAGGGTCGGCAGGGTCAGGGTCAGCCTCAAACCCTTCAAAATCCTTCTTTGACACAATCTGGCCACAATTGTCTCCACTCAGAGTTCAAAGTCCTGGAAGTCACTCCCTCCCAAGCCCTACAGGGTCAACTCAGTGTCTGAGGTCACTTCAAAGCACTTTTCAAACACTGCTTTTGTGTAGTTTTTTTTTTTTTTAAGTTAGAAATGACCTGCTGGTCCATGGGCTGGATGAGAGGAGTGGTGTTAGGAGGCAAGAACTTCACTGTGATGAAACTGAAGTCCCTAGACGGTAGGTCTACCAAGTTTGGAGGATGTGCAGGAGCATTGTCCAGTAACAGGAGGCACTTGAGTTCCAATTTATTTTCCAGGAGGTATTTTTTCACACTAGGGCCAAACTCTTCATGGACCCACTCTTTGAAAATTTGCCTTGTGACCCATGCCCTTTTATTAGCTTTCCACAACACACACAATCTATTCTTGACGACATTGTTTTTCTTAAACACACTGGGATTTTCTGAGTGATACACCAGTAAAGGCTTCACTTTAAAATCCCCACTAGCGTTAGCACAAAACAAGAGAGTTAGCCTGTCTTTCATAGGCTTGTGTCCTGGCAGAGCCTTTTCCTCCTGCGTTATGTAGGCCTTCTTTGTCATTTTCTTCCAAAACAGGCCAGTTTCGTCACAATTGAACACTTGTTGGGGGTTTGAATTTTTCAGTCTCTACGTACCCCTTAAATTCCTGCACAAATTTTCCAGCCGCCCGTTTGTCTGAACTGGCTGCCTCACCATGCCTTACAACACTGTGTATGCCACTACGCTTCTTAAATCTGTCAAACCAGCCTCTGCTGGCCTTTAAATCACTAAGATCAGCACTGGTTCCAGGCATCTTCTTTACAAGATCGGCATGCAACTGCCTTGCCTTTTCACAAATGATCGTCTCCGAAACACTATCACCTGCTATCTCTTTATCCTTGATCCACACCAGCAACAACTTCTCAACCTCTTCAACAATTTGTGGTCTATTTTTGGTTAGCATATCAACACCTTTCGCAACATCAACTTCCTTGATTTGTTCTTTCTTTGCCAGGATAGAAGCGATTGTTGATTTGTTTTTGCCATATATCCTGGTAAGCTCTACAAGTCGCACACCACTTGTATTTTTATACTATTTCCTTCTTCACGTCTATAGTGTTTCTCACTTTCTTTAGCACAGGGGTGCCACTAGGAAGTTTTTTTGGGCCCATGGTAGCTTATTTCACAGTTGCACTTAATGAAGAAGCACCAAACACAATGAATTACAATGTAATTGTGAAATGTTTGGATGAGCACGCAGCGTAATGTTCACTTGGAGGATAAACAAAGCTAGACTGAATCAAGATGCCTGCGCGGGCAGGCACGCAGGGCGGGGCAGGCGGGCAGGTCTGGTATGCACGTGGTTCGAAACACGGGGCACGTTCGATACTCGGGACAAAATTGGTTTCAAAAAAGCTGTCGAAACTTCGAAGCATTTGACAGTCGATGCGTTCGAAACTCGGGGTTCCACTGTATATACAGTGGACCCCCGAGTTTCGTAAAAACTTCACTCCTGAAGTCTGCTCAAGCGCCATTACCGAACGAATTTACTCCCTTAAGGAAAAATGTCACGTAGGTTAGTCTATTTCAGACCCCCAAAAATACACCTCCACAAGCACTGACAATATTATACTTACATAATTGTACGATTTCCGGGGTTTACAAACTCGGGGGTCCACTGTATATATATTTTTTTTTTTTTGAACAAGTTGGCCGTCTCCCACTGAGGCAGGGCGACCCAAAAAGAAAGAAAATCCCCAAAAAGAAAATACTTTCATCATCATTCAACACTTTCACCTCACTCATACATAATCACTGTCTTTGCAGAGGCGCTCAGATACAGTGGACCCCCGGTTTTCGTTATTTTTTGTTCCAGAATGCTGTTCAAGTGCCATTACCAAACGAATTGATTCCCATAAGGAATAATGTAAAGTAGACTAGTCCTTTTAGACCCCCAAAAATACACTTATAAAAGCATTTAAAAAAATACACTTACATAAAAGGGCGAATTTGGAGCAGGACGAACACCGGGGGTCCACTGTACAACAGTTTAGAATAGTCACTCCAAACTGTCAATATCCCAGACCCCTCCTTTAAAGTGCAGGCATTGTACTTCCCATTTCCAGGACTCAAGTCTGGCTAAATCTATAATAACCGGTTTCCCTGAATCCCTTCACTAAATATTACCCTGCTCACACTCCAACAGCTCGTCAGGTCCCAAAAATCATTAGTCTCCATTCACTCCTATCTAACATGCTCACACACGCTTGCTGTAAGTCCAAGCCCCTCGCCCACAAAACCTCCTTTACCCCTTCCCTCCAACCTTTTCGAGGACGACCCCCTACCCCTCCTTCCTTTCCCTACAGATTTATATGCTCTCCAAGTCATTCTACTTTGATCCATTCTCTCTAAATGACCAAACCACCTCAACAACCCCTCTTCAGCCCTCTGACTAATACTTTTAGTAACTCCACACCTCCTCCTAATTTCCACACTCTGAATTCTCTGCATAATATTTACACCACACATTGACCTTAGACAGGACATCTCCACTGCCTCCAGCCGCCTCCTTGCTGCAGCATTTACAACCCAAGCTTCACACCCACATAAGAGTGTTGGTACCACACTCTTATACATTTTGAATGAAATCCTACCTTAAGTGTTCATTTTATGAGTTGTGTGGCAAGCCAAAACAAAATAGGAATTGACAGGAAAAAAAAAAAGTTGAATAATCAAATTTATTTACCAGTTCACATCAGTAAAAACTTTGGATAATTCTTTTCAGATCAGAATTGCAAATATAATAATAGTTTATAATAATAATAGTTTATTTAGACATGGTACAATGATACATAGTTAGGTAGACATGATACATAGGTATAAATGAGATGTACATGCCAAAAGCCCCTAATATGCTGTGCATTGCGGGTGAGCCGACTGTACCTTTAAGTAAGTTTATTTAGGTACAGGTATGCATGAGTACAATTATCATACATAGTAACATATTGTAAATTACCTAAGATAACCCAAAAAAAAGGTCAAAGTGAACAGAGACAGTGGGTGTAAGAATAGAAAATATAAGAGAAAATATAGGATAATTTTCCAAGAAGATGCATTTGTGTTAGATTGGTTGATATTGAATGTGTCATACATGGAAAAGTGTATAGGTATTTCAGGTACACTAAAACTAGAACTTAAGGTCTTTTAACAATGAATAGATAAAGTTAGATTATTTATCTCCTATATTTGATAATCTTATCTAAAGATAAGATTATCAGGTGCATGAGATTTTATTTATTTAAAATATCCTTTTACCTCTAACTTAGTAAACTCTCACTGCTTTAATCATAACTTGTACTGTACCCTAAGTTCAGAAACTGTGTATGCTGAATTATCTCTTAAAATTATTGTTCTGTTTATTAGTAGTATCCATACTGGTACTAATTAAGTAGTATGTAGTTGTAAGTCATACCAATTTTAGCCTTATCAAAATGTTTTGTATAATAAGGGGCTTTCATAAAAAAGTAGTGAAGGAACAATAAAATAAATTTCTGATACCGATACTAAATCGTAGGCCAATACCAATACTGATGCCACCAAAATTAGCCAGTACTGGTATCTATACTGGTACAAGTAATGGTACTATCAAAATTGGCTGATGTCATCTTATACTCATTTTGATGCCATTACTGATACGTACTATCAAAATTAGTCACTGCTCACCAATGTGGATACTCTAGTATACCCCTTAAAATAAAATTTCTATATAGTTATATAATTCTCAACATTGTAACAACAGTTTGTGTGTATATTTGGAAATAAAATTTGTATTTGTGTATGTCTTGCCTTGCCCGGGATTGAACCTAGGTATACTGTATTTCGTTATGAGTCAAATGTGATAACACAAAGTTATGAATGATCTGCTGTTATGCCAGTTTAGAAGGGCCTGTATAGGGCAGAGTAAAAATTAAGTAAAGCAGATATATTACAGATAGCCAGGAAACCCTTATAGAAATTGTTGAATAAAGTACAGTAGTAATGCAGTACATTAGATGAAATATGTTTTTTTTTTTTTTTTTAAATGTTGACAACCCATCCTGTTTAGAGCTTCTTTTTTATAATAATAATAATAATAATAATAATAATAATAATAATTTGACAACCTATCCACTAATAATATTTTCACTTCTGTACCACACCTCACTTTTTTTTATAAGAGGAAATGTAGTACATCACTCATTTAACTGCCGTCTTTTGAGAAATGTGCTGACACCAGAGTTTATATGACCCTCCGAACTGCAATATCCCCACCCTCTTTCAGTGTGGGGGCACTGGACTTCCCTCCTCTAAGACTCAAGTCTGGCTGCCCAGACTGTATATTATGACTTAAACTAAGGCAGGTTTTGACAAACTTTGTTGAAGAGGGGGCCCATTTTGGGGTGAAATACTGTATACAGTTCCAGTGGCACAGCCTCAGGGGGTGGGGAGGTGTCTAAGGGGGCTAAAGCTTCCCAAGATGCAGATACTTTTTTTCAAATAATGACTAATTTTCACTGTATTATATTCAACAATAAGCACAAAAGCACAGTAATTTAAGAAATTTTACATTTTTTTTTTCAATACATCGGTTGTCTCCCACCGAGGCAGGGTGACCCAAAAAGAAAGAAAATACCCAAAAATAAAATACTTTCATCATCATTCAACACTTTTACCTCACTCATGCATAATCACTGTCTTTGCAGAGTCGCTCAGATATGACAGTTTAGAAGTCCCTCCAAACTGCCAATATCCCAAACCCTTCCTTTAAAGTGCAGGCATTGTACTTCCCATTTCCAGGACTCAAATCTGGCTAAATTTTGCATACTGAAAATCATAAGTTTTAAAAGGGAATTTCTTTGATTTTTTCAGCTAAAGACCTTTCCAGAATGAAATTCTGACTTCACCAATGTACGGTTCTCATATTATTTTTGGTTTTATTGTCTCTATTTAGGTTCATTTTTTCCATTATCATTTGTATTTATAATTAATATAGACTTCATACTTATACAGACTTAATTTATACAGGGGGCAGTTAACAAAGACGTGCTTGATGTAAGTACATCTACAATAGCACCTACAACGACTACCACCACAGAGGCCCCACAGCTCACTCTTCATATCGGGAATAACACCATCAACAATGTGTGCAACATCACATCTGATGATTACACCAAGCTAACTTCTTTCTATCCTCAACACTGCATTAAAGATGAAGGCGAACCAGAGGGACAAGATGCAGGAGGGTACAGTACTGAGCATGTTCCAAATTATGAAATTTAATAATTAGAATTATCAGTTTTGCCACACATATACTGTTAAGTTACAATTATTGTACAGTTCATTTCTTTGTATGGTTTAGTCATATAATATACCCTTTCAATCCCATTAATGTTATCAAACCATATCTAATTGTACAGTATGTGGCAGCAAAATAATGGATCATTATTTTGTTTTTACTAGGCTCTTAAAGCAGACACTGATCTGAATCAAGCTTTTAAGATTGTTTAGGAATTTGAGATATGGTAGATAAGCATTTATGACGCAGATGGCTGCTAACAAGATATTCTCTTATGGTCAACCAAAGACATTTTTTTTTAAACACATCTGCCGTTTCCCACCGAGGCAGGGTGACTCAAAAAAAAGAAAAATACTTTTCATCATTCAACACTTTCACCATCACTCATGCATAATCAGTGTCTTTGCAGAGGTGCCCAGATATGACAGTTTAGAAGTCCCTCCAAACTGCCAATATCCCAAACCCCTCCTTTAAAGTGCAGGCATTGTACTTCCCATTTCCAGGACTCAAGTCTGGCATATCATGCTTAATCTGTTTTCTTTTTGACATATACAGTGTATACCTAATTTCCAGCATTAAATACAGTACAATACAAAATATCCATATTGTTTGTGGTCCTTCAGAACTTTTAATAGCTCTATATAACAACAGTAATTTCTCTCATGGTCAGCCATAACATTTTTCACTAATATTGTATGTGTAATATGTACTTCATATTATAATGTAGTATATATACAATATTTTGTTTAAACTTAAATTTGAAGAAGTTTAAATTTGAAGTGTTATTCCATTTCTTAGAAACTTTATTCACTCTGTCTGTAGTGTTAGAAAAGATTGATATTTTAGAATATAGAAACATTTTTTCCTATCATTCTGTCAGCATGATATAGCTTTGATATTTTATTTCAGAGCTGTTGTTGATGTTGAATCAGGGAATGAAACTCAGTCATGCCACACAAGTGTTGACCTACCAGAAATGGGAGCAGCAGAACAAGAACACCTGTCATCCCTTTCTATATTTCTCATACTCTGTGTGCTTGGTAAGAAAGGTCATTTATTCTACATTGAATGAGTTGTTAACAAGTGTGTCTGTTGTGATTAGCAAACCAAGGCTCGTGCTTCCACCACTACTTAGTCCTACAAGTGGGTGCAGGGGTCAAGACTCAGCTCTTGGCCGTGCCTCTCAAATCACCGCTTCCCAGTTTCACTCTCCTAGCCTCATGGGCCCTGTCTTACCTGCTCTTAAAACTATGTATGGAGTCTGCCTCTGCCACTTCTTCATCAATATCATTTCACTTCCCGACCACCCTGAGACTGGAGAAATACTTCTTGACATCCCTGTGACTCATCTCTGTCTTTAAAGCATCCAGCTGTGGCCCCAAGTACCTGTTTAATGCCTCTTAAACAGCCTGTTCCAGTCTACCCTATCAGTTCCTCTGAGTTGTTTTTATGTTGTCATATCTCCTTTGGTCCTTCTGTTCTTCAGTGTCTGTAGACAAAACCTCCTTCATAGCTCATACCCCTTAGTTCTGGAACTAGGCTTGTTGCATACTTCTACACTTCAGTTTCTTAAAATGCTTCCTAAGATGTGGGTTCCATGCTGGTGTGCTGCACATTCCTAAATGGGCCTGACATATATAGCATAAACTGTCTGGAGTGACTTTGTTGAGAATCCTGAAGGCCACTCAGATTTTCCAGGCGAGCATCGGCAGCTTAGGTTATTTAGTTGATGTGAGCCTCTGGTGACATGCTAGGCACTGCAGCCTCTATCCTCCCGAGTTTATACTTCATATCAAGTCTTCTGGCTCCTTCCCCAATCTTTCATTTGCTGGAGTTGAATTCAAACAACCACATATCTGACAAACCCTGCAGTTTGTCCAGATACATGTGCTGCCTTTCTTCATCCTCATTGTATTCTCTTCAGTGAACATAGATTTATCTGACTTGGTCCCATCTGGTATGTCATTCACATAAATCAGAAACAGTACTGGACTTAATACCAGTCCTTGTGGCACCTTGTTTGTCACTTCCCCATTCTGACATCTCTTTCCAGACAATCACACTGCTTCCTTCTCAAAAGTAATCTTTGATCCACCTGTTCTCAATGTTATGCTCCAGTCTCATGTGGGGTACAGTATCAAATGCCTTTTTGGAGTCTAAGAAAATGCAATCCACCCAACTCTCTCCAGTCTCACCTCTGTTACTTTTTCACAGAGTACCATTTTTGAACCTGTGCTGGTTATTGTTTATGAAACCACTTATTTCTAAGTGCTCTACCACTTTCTTGCCTTTCTTCCATTACTTTGCATGGTATACATGTCAGTAAAACTGGCCTCTGGTTTAATGCCTCCTGGTTATCTCCAGTCTTAAATATAGATTCTACATTCGCTGTCTTCTCTGGCAACTATCCCATGTTGCAGATCATAGCTAGTGGTTCCAGCAATGCTTCTGCTCCCTCTCACAGAATCCCTGGAGACATCCTGTCAGGTCCCACTGCCTTTGATGTATTCAGCTCCATTAAACTTTTTTTTTTTTTTTAACTGTTCCTGTTGTGTGCATTGTGTCCATTACCTGCTCTTGTATTCTTTCTCCTACACTTTCTGGAATTGCCTCTTGTTTCCACTGAGAAGACTTCTTTAAATTGTTTGTTCAGCACCTTGTACACTTCCTTGTCATTTTCTATGAGCTCTTTTTCTTCAGTCAAATTACTTTGTCTCTTATCATCGTTTTTCTTGTGATATGACTTTGAAGCAGTTTTGGTTTAGACTTGGCCTTGGCTGCAATGTCATTTTCAAATTGTCACTCATCCTTGCTTCATATAATTATAGAGGAATGACAGGTTTTTTGCAGTTAAATTCTTCAAACCCCCACTCCAAGAAGTTGGTATAGAAAAGGGTGTTTTCTAAAGTTTCTAGATACGTGTTTGAAACGCATGCCTGGCGTATACCTGGAGAGGGTTTCGGGGGCTCAACCACCTGCAGCCCGGTCTGTGACCAGACCTCATGGTGGATCAGGACCTGATCAACCAGGCTGTTACTGTTGGCCATATGATAATATATGATGATCAGAATGTATATTATTTGTTGTACAACTTTAAAAACTGTGAATTTCTGTATATGAGCTATAACTTTTAAATGTAACTCTTATAGGTTCACAATAAAAAAAATAATTGTTTTTTCTGTATGTACACAGTATGTATCTGTAATTTCTCTACATTGTTTCCATTGCTCATAGTGGTATATGAGTAAATATCTCTATTCAGATTTTATTGAAATACACGTACAGTGGACCCCCGGAAATTGGACATAATTCGTTCCAGAAGGCTGTTCTAGAGACGTTACTGAAAGAATTTGTTCCCATTAGGACAAATGTAAATTAGATTAGTCTGTTTCAGACCCCCAAAAATACACTTACAAAAATACACTTACATAATTGTTCGAGTTGGGAGCAGTACGATTTCCGGGGGTCCACTGTACGGTGTGGTCATAGCCTATTATATTTTAATGCAGTAGCTTTACAACAATTAATTACAGATTTTTTTTTCAGCTGTATGTGTGATATTGATCTTTTTTCTTCTGAAGACCAAACTCAACTACCTCCCGGAAAGTGTAGCCTGTGTTATAGTTGGTAAGATAAAATTATATGCTTATGCTTTTGAATATATTTTGAAGAATATTGCAGCTTTATCTAGGATTTATGACAACATTTTAATGATTTAGCAGCTCTCCTTGTATTCCTGTATGATTGGGGTCACTGTGCTATTAAGATCTGTCCAAATACTTACAAACTATTTAATGCTAACAAACCACAGAACAGATGGGATTTGAACCCATGGCAAGCGAGTCCTAAAACTCCAGGCCAGTGTGTAGGAAAATTCTTGAAAAATGTCAAGTACAGTAGGATCCCCATATTCATGTGGGATACATTCCAAGGACCTGCTGTGGGTACCGAAACAGTGGATAGTAGCAAACCCTATATGTAAGTTCTATACATCCCTATTATAAAGTTTAATTGATAAATTATGCACAGTAAGTGGAGAATTATCACTTTTTTACTGATGGGAAGTACTTCATGGCTTCTCTTTGGCTTTGAAGAACTGCTAGCTTTTCTACTTTTGTGCTTTGGGGCCATTATTATGCAAAATTAAGAGATATTTTAGGGCCACAGTAAACTACGGATAACTGAAACCGTGGATACCGAATCAGCGGATACTGGGGTTCTACTGTATATCACTTGTATGCCAAATTCATTTCTCTCATCATTCAAGAACATGTAAGCTCATTGTTGTCAATTTTGTAAAAGCTAGCATATGAGAGGTTTTTACAAAGTAGAAGTGATGCAAGGAGGGAAGAGTATATGGAGAAAAAGTGAGGTTAAGAGAGTGGTGAAGCAATGTAAAAAGAGAGCAAATGAGAGAGTGGGTGAGATGTTATCAACAAATTTTGTTGAAAATAAGAAAAAGTTTTGGAGTCAGATTAATAAGTTGAGGAAGCCTAGGGAACAAATGGATTTGACAGTTAAAAATAGGAGAGGAGAGTTATTAAATGAAGAGTTAGAGGTATCGAGAAGATGGAGGGAATATTTTGAGGAGTTGTTAAATGTTGATGAAGTCAGGGAAGCTGTGATTTCGTGTATAGGGCAAGGAGGAATAACATCTTGTAGGAGTGTGGAAGAGCCAGTTGTGAGTGTGGGAGACGTTTGTGAGGCAGTGGGTAGAATGAAAGGGGGTAAGGCAGCTGGGATTGATGGGATAAAGATAGAAATGTTAAAAGTAGGCGGGATATAGTTTTGGAGTGGTTGGTGCTATTATTTAATAAATGTATGGAAGAGGGTAAGGTACCTAGGGACTGGCAGAGAGTGTGTATTGTTCCTTTGTATAAAGGCAAAGGGGACAAAAGAGAGTGCAAAAATTGTAGAGGAATAAGTCTGTTGAGTATACCAGGTAAAGTGTATGATAGAGTTATTGTTGAAAGAATTAAGAGTAAGACGGAGAGTAGGATAGCAGATGAACAAGCGGGCTTTAGGAAAGGTAGGGGGTGTGTAGACCAAGTGTTTACAGTGAAATATATAGGTGAACAGTAGTATTTAGATAAGGGTAGTAGGTTGGTAGTCAGCAACCACCCAGGGAGGTACTACCGTCCTGCCAAGTGAGTGTAATACGAAAGCCTGTATTTGTTTTACATGATGGTAGGATTGCTGGTGTCTTTTTTCTGTCTCATAAACATGCAAGATTTCAGGTACGTCTTGCTACTTCTACTTACACTTAGGTCACGCTACGCAAACATGTACACGTTTATGTATACACACTCATCTGAGTTTTCTTTGATTTTATCTTAATAGTTCTTGTTCTTATTGCTTTTCCTTTCATATCCATGGGGAAGTGGAATAAGAATTTTTCCTCCGTAAACCATGCGTGTTGTAAAAGTCAACTAAAATGCCGGGAACAATGGGCTAGTAACCCCTTTTCCTGTATAGCTTACTAAAAAGAAAGAGAAGAAAACCGTCAAAGTGGGATGTTTGAATGTGCGTGGATGTTGTGCGAATGATAAGAAAGAGATGATTGTAGATGTCATGAATGAAAAGAAGCTGGATGTCCTGGCTTTAAGTGAGACAAAGCTGAATGGGGTAGGAGAGTTTCAGTGGGGAGACATAAATGGGATTAGGTCAGGGGTTTCAAATAGAGTTAGAGCTAAAGAAGGAGTGGCAATAATGTTGAATAATCAGTTATGGCAGGTAAAGAGGGAATATAAATGTATAAATTCAAGGATTATGTGGAGTAAAATAAAGGTTGGATGTGAAAAGTGGGTTATAGTAAGTGTTTATGCACCTGGAGAAGATAGAAGTGTAGAGGAGAGAGAGAGAGATTTTGGGAAATGTTGAGTGAGTGTGTGAGGAGTTTTGAACCAAGTGAGAGAGTAATTGTGGTTGGGGATCTTAATGCTAAAGTGGGTAAAAATGTTGTGGATGGAGTAGTAGGTAAATTTTAGGTGCCAGGGGTAAATGTAAATGGGGAACCATTAATTGAGCTATGTGTAGAAAGAGGTTTGGTAATAAGTAATACATATTTTATGAAAAAGAGGATAAATAAATATACAAGGTATGATATAGCACGTAAGGAAAGTAGTTTGTTGGATTATGTATTTGTGGATAAAAGATTGATGGGTAGGCTTCAGGATGTACATGTTTATAGAGGGGCAACGGATATATCGGATCATTATTTGGTTGTAGCTACAGTTAGAGTATAAGGTAGATGGGACAAAAAGAAAATGGCAACAGCAAGTAAGAGAGAGGTAAAAGTGTATAAACTAAGGGAGGAGGAAGTTAGGGTGAGATATAAGCAACTATTGGCAGAAAGGTGGGCTAGTGCAAGTATGAGTAGTGGGGGGGTTGAAGAGAGTTGGGATAGTTTTAAAAATGCAGTATTAGAATGTGGGGCAGAAGTTTGTGGCTATAGGAGGGTGGGTGCAGGAGGAAAGAGGAGTGAGTGGTGGAATGAAGAAGTAAAGGGTGTGATAAAAGAGATATTCTTACGAACATGATGATTATCAGTTGCTTGATCTAATTTAAGTCAACTAACGGAAGAGGTGTTTTGGTGGGAGTCGTGGCTTGAATTAAGTGGCAGATATGTGTTTTGGCTCGACAGTAAGGTGCTCATAGCAGCTGCGAGTTGCTTATTGGTTGTTTTAAGTGTGATCGATTAATCTGTACTACATTGATTAGCTGTTTTGACACTAGCCAATCATAGAGCTTTGTGCCAATTAATCTGTACTACATTGATTAGCTGTTTTGACCTAGCCAATCATAGAGCTTTGTGCCTTATGTTAAGCAGGGACAGAAGTCCCAGCATCAATTGTCTGGAAGCAGCCAGTCAGTAAGCCAACAAGAAATATCAGACAGCAGTCAAACAGTGCTGAGGATACATAATTAATGAAGGTATTGTCAGAAAATGTTTGCTATAATACAGCAATTATGAGGATGACATGAGAAACTGCAGTCAAAATACAGTGATTAGTGATGTAGTCAAATAGTGTCATTGATAATCTGTGGCTTAGTGCAATCAGGATACCAACTAGAGAAAATGAACTGCCATTGTTCCCCCCAAGATTATAAGTGATTACTTTGATCAGTGTACTGTTATCTGTTCCCTTAATAAAGCTGTCATTGCATTTTTAACTGCATTTTTAACTAAGTGGTGGTTTACAACAGTATAAATTTAGTCTACTGGCTTTATTACACACACTTGGGTATTGATGTCTTAGTTTAAGATTTTTTTTTTAACACCGGTCATCTCCCACTTGAGGTAGGGTGATGCAGGAAAAAAAAAAACTTTCACCATCACCATCTTCTTGCCAGAGGTGTGCTACCACTACAGCTTAGGTGCCCTTCCAAACTTAAGATTTCTGTTAAATTATTTAGTTATAGATGCCTGGTTATTTTCATTCCCTAGTATTAAGACCATACTTGTCCACACTGAACTGCATCTGCCACTTTGGACCACAGCAGTTATTTTTCTGAATCAATCTGAAGTGTCATTGTATTTATTTCAGGTAAGTCGATTAAAAAATAAAATGGGTGTTATTAAAAGTTACATGGAAGTGAAATATGTAGTTGTCCATATCCAGCATATGTTTAGTCCGAGGATTGTCAGATATTACTCATTGTACTGTATAAAACCTCGCACAAAAGTGTAAAAAATTCTGTAAATAATACAGCGTGATTTTTGTTATTGTTAACAGGTGGTGTAATTGGTTTGGTCCTGAAGATTTTATACAGCCAACACATAGCAAACTGGCAGGTAAAAATATATTTCTTTCATTTTAGACTTTTTTATTTCTTCTGTAGTACAGTACTTTTATTATTAGCTAGATATACTCTCAGGTATTTCATTTACAGTGGACCCCCGCCTAACGAGCAAAATTCATTCCAGAAGCCTGCTCAAGTGCCATTACCGAATGAATTTACTTCCTTAAGAAATAATGTCATGTAGGTTAGTCTATTTCAGACCCCCAAAAATACACTTCCACAAGCACTTACAATATTATACTTACATAATTGTATGATTTCCGGGGTGCTCGTTAGGCGGGGGTCCACTGTACTTTGTTTCATCTTGACACTTGCCAAAAACCAATTGCCCCCCAAAATTGCCAAGAAAATAAAGCCATACTTATTCCACCACCCTTCTCAAGGAAGGTGTTTACTGCTGGCAAGGGGATGTTGATTTCACGAGGTGAACTTCCTTTTATGGATCAAACCTCTCATTTCCCATGCACTTTATGACCTCTGTGGAACCAGCACTTCCCCTTATAATAATAATCATTCTTCTGCCATGTTCATAACCAAGCTTGTCTACCTAGGAGAGAGAGGTAGAGGAAAAAGAGGGAGACAAGGAGTCAGTTATATTTCAAGTCTGTGTAAAATAAATGAGAGATATGCTGGGCTAGGAAACACCAGTTTTGAAGAGTTATGTTTACTGTTCTAGATTGCATGGCATTCAAAATATTTGTGTAATTTAGAACAAGAAATTGCTATAGAATGTATGACTCTAATATGAAGAAAACTCTGTGAAAAATATGAAACAGTACCTGAGAGCCTTCATGTACTTACATGAAAACTCTCAGGTATTCCTATTTATTTTTCAGTAGTAATGTAATTTAGATTCTCCTTTTTTTTATAGGTAATGACTTGTCCTTTCTTGAGAATGCTCAAGTGAAATCTTCAGTACATGTTTAATACAGTACTTATGTTATTTGAATGGTTAGGTTTTATGGACCTGTGAAACCTGTAATTCAAGTAATTCCTTTTCAAAACTTTTTATTTTTCTCATTCGTATTTGCAGTTCTTTTTGCAAAAATGTTACCCTTCTCACACTCCAACAGATCGTCATGTCCCAAAAACCATTCGTCTCATTCACTCCTATCTAACACGCTCACACATGCTTGCTGGAAGTCCAAGCCCCTCGCCCACAAAACCTCCTTTACCCCCCTTCCTCCAACCTTTTCTAGGACGACCCCTACCCGCCTTCCTTCCCCTACAGATTTATACGCTCTCCAAGTCATTCTACTTTGATCCATTCTCTCTAAATGGCCAAACCACCTCAACAACCCCTCTTCAGCCCTCTGACAAATACTTCTAGTAACTCCACACCTTCTCCTAATCTCCACATTCCGAATTTTCTGCATAATATTTACACCACACATTGCCCTTAGACAGGACATCTCCACTGCCTCCAGCCTCCTCCTCGCTGCAGCATTTGCAACCCATGCTTCACACCCATATAAGAGTGTTGGTACCACTATACTTTCGTACATTCCCTTCTTTGCCTCTATGGATAACGTTTTTAGTCTCCACAGATACCTCAACGTACCACTCACCTTTTTTCCTTCACATCAATTCTATGGTTAACCTCATCCTTCATAAACCCATCCACTGACACGTCAACTCCCAAATATCTGAAAACATTTACTTCTTCCATACTCCC
Organism: Cherax destructor; assembly: GCA_009830355.1. NCBI lineage: Eukaryota > Metazoa > Arthropoda > Malacostraca > Decapoda > Parastacidae > Cherax > Cherax destructor. Next base: position 31,083 of record WNWK01000085.1, on the reverse strand, counting down.
TCTCTCCAATGTGATATCCATTTTTTTCTTTATTTAAATCGTTTGATACCCTCATCACCTTACTCTTATCTATGTTCACTTTCAACTTTCTACCTTTACACACTCTCCCAAACTCGTCCACTAACCTTTGCAACTTTTCTTTAGAATCTCCCATAAGCACAGTATCATCAGCAAAAAGTAACTTGTCAACTCCCATTTTCATTTAATTCCCCATAATTTAATCACACCCCTCTCCCCAACACCCTAGCATTTACTTCTTTTACAACCCCATCTATAAATATATTAAAGAACCATGGTGACATTACACATCCCTGTCCAAGACCTACTTTTACCGGGAAGTAATCTCCCTCTCTCCTACACACAATAACATGAGCCTCACTATCCTCATAAAAGCTCTTTACAGCCTTCAGTAACTTACTACCTATTCCATACACTTGCAACATTTGCCACATTGCTCCCCTATCCACTCTATCATATGCCTTTTCTAAATCCATAAATGCAATGAAAACTTCTCTACCTTTATCTAAATACTGTTCACATATATGCTTCACTGTAAACACTTGATCTACACATCCCCTACCCACTAAAGCCTCCTTGCTCATCTGCAATCCTACTCTCTGTCTTACCTCTAATTCTTTCAATAATAACCCTGCCATACGCTTTACCTGGTATACTCAGTAAACTTTTTTTTTTTTTCAACAAATCGGCCGCTTCCCACCAAGGTGGGGTGGCCCAAAGAGAAAAACAAAAGACTCAGTAAACTTATTCCCTATAAATTTTACACTCTCTTTTATCCCCCTTCCCTTTATATAAAGGAACTATACATGCTCTCTGCCAATCCCTAGGTACCTTCCCCTCTTTCATACATTTATTAAACAAAAATACCAACCACTCCAGCACTATATATCCCCTGCTTTTAACATTTCTGTCATGATCCCATTAGTTCCAGCTGCTTTACCCCTTTCATTCTACGTAATGCCTCACGCACCTCCCCCACACTCACTTCCTGCTCTTCTTCACTCCTAAACGATGTTGTACCTCCCTGGCCAGTACATGTAGATGCTTTTTTGAAGCATCAAAGATATTTTGGTTTATTTCAATGCCATCATTAGTGGTATGTTGAATGTAGGCTGAATTTCCAGTGGCAGAAATTACTAGTATCTACAATGAGTCATGATTACAGTGGAACCTCGGTTAACAAAAAAAATTCATTGCAGAAGCCTGCTCAAGTGCCATAACCGAACGAATTTACTTCCTTATGAAAAAATGTCATTTAGGTTAGTCTGTTTCAGACCCCCAAAAATACACTTCCACAAGCACTTACAATATTATACTTACATAATTGCACGATTTCCGGGGTGTTCGTTAACTGGGGTTCCACTGTATGTTCTTGCTTAACCACAACAGCTTTTAGTATTTCAGTAATCAAATCTTTTTATAAATAAACTTTTTTTTTTATTTAGTTTTTCTTTACTAACTAGTTTATTCTTATACAACAGAAAGAGGAAACTTTCTCTCCCACTGTTTTCTTCTTGGTTATCCTCCCGCCCATTATATTCGAGTCAGGCTACAATCTTCACAAGGTTAGTAATTAATAATTAAATCACTGCAATAAAACAGTTATTGTAATTTTCCAGGAAAAGGAATATTTGAGGTTATTAATTTACAAATTTATTTTGGTGATGCTTGAACTATTTTAGCCAGGGATTTTAATAAGTTGAAGCCATGCAAATTTTTTCCTTCTAGTACATCATTAAAATCAGTTTATACTTAACCTGTGTTTTGACTTTTCCAGGGCAATTTCTTTCAAAACATTGGCTCCATAGTGGTGTTTGCAGTGATGGGCACACTGATCTCTGCACTCATTGTTGGGGGAGGGGTTTATCTCCTTGGGCAAGTAAGTTTATACAAATATGAAATTATGCGATTTAAACATTTTAGTACTGGTAGTATTATCTTGGAACCCACTACATATGAATATGTATTGTAAATATTGGCCTTTTTTTTTTTTTTACACACTGATTGTTTCCCATTGAAGTTGGGTGACTAAACAAAAAAAAAAAGAGAAGGAAACACATTTACCATCATTGATTCAGTTGCTGCTTTACCAGAAGCAAACTGACATCACAGATCAGATGGCCTTCTCAACTGCAGTATCTTCACACCTCCTTCAGAGTGCAGGAACTGTACTTCCCACCTCCTGAACTCAAGTTAGGTTTATCAATTTTTTCCTGAATCCCTTTATAAATACAGTGGTACCTCGAGTTACGATATTTTTTCGTTCGAGAATGCTGTTCAAGTGCCATTACCAAACGAATTTATCCCCATAAGGAATAATGTAAAATAGACTAGTCCTTTTACACCCCCAAAAATATACCTACAAAAGCATTTAAAAAAATAAACTTACATAAAAGGGCAATTTTGGGGACCATCGTAACTCGAGGTACCACTGTATGTATTACTTTGCTCACATTCCAGCAACATACAGTACTGCTTATCTGGTATGATGCATGTAACCTCCTTTATTTTATTAATAAAATAAGAGAAGATAAGATCATTTTATTGCCCAAGATACATTAGTTATGGATAGTAGGTTAACAATACATATCTTACAAGGAAAAGCCCATAGTTATGCAAAGCATTATGTGCAATCTATAACTGAGACTAATACTAGCAGTATAAAAATATGTACAAAATATATCCTCTAGGATGCTCTAAAATAGAAAATTACATAATATTGTATTACAAATTTTAATTAAAGAAAGCTGTATGACCCCTGTGGTTTAGCGCTTTTATTTGATTATAATAATAATAATAATAATTAATTAAAGAAAGCAAATAATGAAGTAATGATGTAATAGTAGTTGGAGAAATTAACAAATTTCAAGAAAAGCAACATAGTGTAATTTATAATTTGAACATGAAAGTATAATGGTAACTAGAAAATAATTAAGAAATTTTGTGTTTAAAACAATTTTTAAACTTTTGTATAAACTCGTTAAGAAAGTTTAATTATTTTTAATTCATCTGTCAATTTATTCCACATTTTTAGCACTGTTATTTGCAGTTTTTCAATAGAGGTTAAGGCAAACGAGGAATATCCATTAGATATTCATTTCAAGTGTGATGTCTGTGTGCTCTGTTGCAGTTTTCCGAATGCAGATGCTGAAATTGTAGACTGTATATGTACAGCAATACATATTATTCAAATTAATTTAATGAAGTTAATGTCAGTGCCAAATATTGGTGAAGCAAGCCAACTTAATGGAAATTGATCATTGCTTCTCAAATTCAGTAGCATGTGTATCAGAACTGATTTCATCAAGTCAGCAGTGAAACAGAGCAAAACGTGTATGGACAAACCTGACCTGAATGATGGAAAAGTGTTATTGCAGCAAGAATGTTTCTATGGGAAAGATATTTTTAATGACATGTGAACAAAAACTTAAAACTTTCCTTGATGACATTGACCACATAGAAGGCAGAATATAGGGAGAGGAAAAAGTGAGGAGAGCCAATGAGAGAATTGGTGAGTATCTGCAAATTTTGCTGAGAATAAGAAAGTTGTGGAGAGAGATTAATAAGTTGAGAAAGGAAGCAAATAGATTTGGCAGTTTAAAAAGAGAGTGGAAGGATACTAGATGGGGAGATGGAGGTAATGGAAAGATAGAAAGAATATCTTGGTGTTCAATTTTGGGAGGCAGTGATTTCATGCATTGAGCAAAGAGGAATAACATTGCATAGGAGTAAGGAAATGCCAGAGGTGAATGTGGGAAAACTGCATGAGGCAGTGGGTAAAAATGAATGTGGATAAAGCAGATAAGATGGATGAGATTAAGATTGAGATGTTAAAATCAGATGAAGATATAATTTTGGAGTGGCGGAGTACTTGTTCAATATATGTATGGTATGAAAGAAGAGAAGGTAGCTAAGGATTGTCAGAGAGCATGCATAGTTTCTCTGTTTAAAGGAAAAATGGACAAGAATGCATGCAAGAACTATAAGGAAATAAGCCTGTTGAGTATATTGGTAAAGTGCATGGTAGAATTATAACTGAAAGAATTAAGGGTAAGACAGAAGATAGAATTGCAGAGGAACAAGAATTTAGGAAGGGTGGGAGATGTGTAGACCAAGTGTTCACATTGAAGTATATAATTGAACAATATTGATATTAGGGTAACACTGTTTTTTGCATATACAGAATTAGAAAAGAAATATGACAAGGTGGATAGGAAAACAATGTAGCATATATTGCAAATGTATGTGATTGATAGTAAGTTACTAAAATAAATAAAGGGATTTTTATAAGGAGATTGAAGCACAGGTTAGGGTATGTACAAGAGAAGGGGATAATTTTCCTGTAAAAGTAGGTGTTAGACTGGGTTGTGTGATGCTACTGTGGTGTAACAAACAGAACTTATAGATGAGGTTGCAAAAGAATTAAGTGCTAGGATGTTGAGAAGAGGTGTGAAATTAAAATATAAGGAATCTGCATTTTCTTCTTTGAGTCAGCCTGTCTTGGCTGGAGACAACCGTTGAGTTAAAAAAAACTAATACAAAGTGGGAGTTGTGACAGTTGCTCTTTGCTGATGACACTTCTTTTGGGAGAGTCTGAAGAGAAGTTGCAAAGTTTAATGGATGAATTTGGGTAGATGTGGAATAGAAGGAAATGTAAAGTGTACATAGACAAAAACAAGGTGAAAAGAGTAACAAAATGTCAAGTCAGTAAAAGATTGGATGGATGAAGTATGGAGGAGTGGGAGACGGCCAACTTGTTGAAAAAAAAAAAATTGAAAGTGGATGTACAGGGAGATAGGTCTGTGAAAAACAAGGTGAATCATACAGTTAGGGAGTGGGGGAAAAGGTAGGTGGAATGTTGGGGCATCTGTGGAGAAAAAAGTTTATCTTGTAAACAAAAAGAGGAATGTATCAAGAGAATAGTGGTACCAGTTCTTTTTTAATGGGTGGAAGGCATGGGTTTTAAAGGTGTTTGAGCATCTAGCAGGAATGTGAGAGCTTATTAGATTGAGTGGTGAATGGAGACAAGTTGGTTTTAAGAATTTGATGTGCTGTTGGGCTTAACAAAATAAAATGAAATGTTTCAGGAAAACTGGTTAGCTGAACTATAGTTTTGCAGGTAGAAAGTGAAGTGCCTACACTTTCTAGGAGGGGTGGAGATGTTATGGTTTGGAGAGTTATTTGAATTGTGATGCTTGTGCACTAATGAAAAAAACGAAAAAACAGTCTTTGAATGAATGTTGGTGAATATTTCCTTTTTTTTTTTTGTTGCCCTACCGTGGTGGGAGATGGCTGTGATAAAAGAATTCTTTTTAAATTTGCTTGCATCATCTACATCTGAACATATGTTACCTGTTGCTTATTGCTTTCTACTTAATAAACACTGTACAAAAACTGAGCAGAGAAGAATGTCATTGTTGTACTTTCAGGCTGATGTAGTATACCAACTGAGTTTTGTAGAGAGCTTTGCATTTGGCTCTCTTATATCTGCTGTGGATCCTGTGGCAACATTAGCTATCTTCCATGCCTTAAATGTGGACCAGGTGCTCTACATGCTGGTGTTTGGAGAAAGTATCCTCAATGATGCTGTCTCCATTGTTCTCACCAGGTGAATTATCTTCATCATCCATAAGAAAAATTAATAGCAACTTTCCAGTAAGACAGTATGTTCCAAAGGATAAAACACATTCATTTTCTGTCACTCATTACTAGCTTACTAAAGCGACACAGACATTATGGTTTATAACATCCCCACCACATTTTCAAAGAAGTGGTACTGTATCATCCCTTTGAATTATCCACTTATCTTTCTTAATTTAATCATTTATTTTAAAGACTTTTACTCCTTTATCTTCCTTATCACCGTCACTTGTAAGCATTATTTTTTTTAACATGTCGGCCATTTCCCACCGAGGCAAGGTGACCCAAAAAGAAAGAAAATACTTTCATCATCATTCAACACTTTCACCTCACTCATACATAATCATTGTCTTTGCAGAGGCACTCAGATACAACAGTTTAGAAGTCCCTCCAAACTGCCAAAAATCCCAAACCCCTCCTTTAAAGTGCAGGCATTGTACTTCCCATTTCCAGGGCTCAAGTTTGGCTAACTGGTTTCCCTGAATCCCTTCACAAAATATTACCCTGCTCACACTCCAACAGCTTGTCAGGTCCCAAAAACCATTCGTCTCCATTCACTCCTATCTAATGGAGTGAATGGAAGTCCAAGCCCCTCGCCCACAAAACATTACAAAGCATTATTACAGGTATATAATTACAATCTTTAGTAGATATACTGCTGTTTTAAGTTGGAAGCAATGTAAATACCAGTTTAAAAAAGTCTGTCTTTTAACACTCATCATTCATAATCAGCTAGGGGCAATGAAAGCTATTTGTGAGTTTACTACTGTGCCTGTCACCACACCTCTCCATCCTTACGCAACTTCTGACTTTTTTTTTATTTTTCATCCTCTGGGAATTTGCTCCCTAACTGAGTATAACTACATATAGTGGAATCTCTGTTGTCCTACTTAACTACATGCAAACTCCAAGTACAGCAGTTTACCTTTTTCTAATACTTGTTGGACCAGGAACTGTCTGTTAGTATTGTCAATCTGTGAAAATTGTTCCTCTGGTTTTTTCCTGATTTGGAAGTTGGAAACAAATCTAGTTCAGTTCCCAACCTTCTATAACTTAGGTTATGCCTTCATCCAAGATTCCATAGATTATCATGTCCTCTTGTCTAGCTATGCAGGGATTCCCTATTATTATGTTATAGTACGTATATACCAATACGTATACTATGTATTTCTTCCATTATGGGCCATTGATACCTTTGTACACTGATAGTCTTCCTTAGTACCTTATCCAGGGTTGGGAATATATTGGATTGGTGGTATGCAGGATAAGGGCAAGATAGATAACCTGGCATCTAAGCGGCACCCAGCCTATCGAGCTTCTGACATCTTATTTGATATACTCTAAGTTAGGATGTTCTTCATCACTTTTCCACCTGCAAGGTGATGTTGCATTCTTCCTAAGGCTGACTCCTTCGAATAGATTACTTCTTCTTCTTCTTTCAACATGTCGGCCGTTTCCCACCAAGGCGGGGTGGCCCAAAAGGAAAAACAAAAGTTTCTCCTTTTACATTTAGTAATATACACAGAAGAAGGGGTTACTAGCCCCTTGCTCCCGGCATTTTAATCGCCTCTTACGACACGCATGGCTTACGGAGGAAGAATTCTGTTCCACTTCCCATGGAATAAGGAAATAAGAACAAGAACTAGTAAAATAGAAAACCAGAGGTGCGTATATATATATATATATATATATGATTGTACACGAATGTGTAGTGTGACCTAAGTGTAAGTAGAAGTAACAAGACATACCTGAAATCATGCATGTTTATGAGACAGAAAAAAGACACCAGCAATCCTACCATCATGTAAAACAAATACAGGCTTTCGTTTTACACTCGCTTGGCAGGACGGTAGTACCTCCCTGGGCGGCTGCTGTCTACCAACCTACTACCTAGGAAATAGATTACTATTGACATTATTTCATCATACAGAAGCCCTTCCAGCTGTGCAGTTTCATCCTCAGGTCCAGGTTAAATAATTCCCTTCCACTCTTATTTAATATAAGTATTACTGAGAATGAAGGGTTCCCTCCTTATGACAGGGGTGTTGCTCTCTCAGTACACACAACCTTATGATTTGTCTCCACTTGTAGCTTCACCCCTAGAAGTATAACTGCACACCCTTCTAGGGGCAGTTACTGTACTTTGTGGCAACTCAAATGGTGGTCATAATGTCTCACGAAATCGTAATGACACGATTGCAAACAAACCATACCACAGGTGGGGATTTGCATGCAGTGAATAAAAATTTTCTGCTAGACAGGACATTGATCTTGGCCAACCACTAGTTATGAATGTAGGGCTTTGTTCAGGGTCTGCAGCAAAAGAACCTTTGTTTACACACCCAGGCTGGACACCCTCACAAGCAATTAGGTTGATGATGAAAAAGAGACATATGCAGAGGAGACCTTTATTTGTATAACATTTCACTCAACACTGGGCTCTTTAACTAACTGTCAGCATTGTGCCATTGTCTCAAAATTGGATTCTGAAATGCTTTGCTACCTGGTTATGAAGTTTATTGTCTCAGTGCTAGGAATCCTACTTTGGTAGGATTCCTAGTGGTTCTTCAGAACCCAAACTCAGATTAAAAGAATTTTGAATTATAAAAGACAGAATTCTGCTTAGAGTTTGATGAATTACAAGTGACTGCTACCTTCCCATATTAGATGTTCATCTTCATGTTTTTTTGGTGAATGCCAACCTATTCCACCTGGTTATCAAAAAGAGAACTAAATCCAAAGAAAATGGGTGGCAGGAGGAATACTGATATTAGTGGCAGGTAAGTACAGTGGTCCCCCAGCTAACGTTCACCCCGGAAATCGTACAAGTATGTAAGTATAATATTGTAAGGGCTTGTGGAAGTGTGTTTTTGGGGGTCTGGAATAGATTAACCTACGTGACATTATTTCTTAAGGAAGTAAATTCGTTCGGTAATGGCACTTGAGCAGGCTTCTGCAATGAATTTTGAACGTTAGCCGGGGGACCACTGTACATAGATATGGTAGGAAGAGACAGTTCTGGGGTGTTGTAATTCTGAGTGGTTCATCAAACACAATGTAGAAATGCATTTTTCATACCTGCTTCAAAATTTTGTAGTGGACATATTCCCAGTGTATTGTATATACAGTGGACCCCCGGTGTTTGTTATGCTCCAAACTCGAACAATTATGTAAGTGTATTTTTGTAAGTGCTTTTGTAAGTGTATTTTTGGGGTTCTTAAGGACTAGTCTAATTTACATTATTCCTTATGGGAATAAATTCGTTTGGTAATGGCACTTGAACAGCATTCTGGAACAAATAAATTACGAAAACTGGGGGTCCACTGTACATGACTTAACATCGAATTCAGTGTGCATATTAGTTCTGAGTTATTTGGGTCTAAATGACACTCGAAATAAGTAATTGCAATGGATGGCAGACTTGAGGGTTAATCAGTCCATGTATATTTGCATACAGTAATGAAATTACCATTAAAGTAATCATATAAGAGGGTGATTCAGTAACATAGATAAGAATTCAAAACCTCTCTTATTATTACACTGTTTGTCAATAGCAAGAGTAATAAAAACACTTATTTAGAGCATTCAAAAAGCACTGTATCTCCACCGCTGACCATAGGTGAACCCTACTTAATTTTTCTAATTTTACAGAAAATGTGTTTTCACATATTTTACATCATAAAAGAGTTATACATAGAATAGAAGAGTAATAACTTTTTTTTCAATTTCAGTACCATCATTGAAATGGCCTCACCTACTATGGCAGCCATGGGATCTGGAGAAGCAGTGTTGTACACTGTGTGGAGGTTCTGTGTCATGTTCTTTGCCTCAGCAGGTATTGGTGTTGCCTTTGCTCTGCTGAGTACTCTCACCCTCAAATATGTTCCTCTCAGGGAGTACACCTCCCTGGAACTCTGCATTATCATCATCTTCATCTATGCTCCATACACCCTTGCAGAGGGAATACATTTGTCAGGTAATAATGCTAAGAATGGCCTCTGTTATATGTGCTGTACTGGTTACTGTACATACATATGCACAGTAACCAGTACTGTATTTGAGAAAAATACACAACAGTGTACTTTTCTATATGAAACTGCACTCACTACATCAGCGGTACAATCCATGCTAGTTTGGATTGAGACCCAAAGAGAGCACAAGTAATATGATGTTTTTTTTTTTTTTCAACAAGTCGGCCGTCTCCCACCGAGGCAGGGTGACCCAAAAAGAAAGAAAATCCCCAAAAAGAAAATACTTTCATCATTCAACACTTTCACCACACTCATACATAATCACTGTCTTTGCAGAGGAGCTCAAGATACGACAGCTGAGAAAGTCCCTCCCAGCTGTCACTATCTCAGACCCCTCCTTTAAAGTGCAGGCATTGTACTTCCCATTTCCAGGACTCAAGTCCAACTAAATCAATTAACTGGTTTCCCTGAATCCCTTCACAAAATGTTACCCTGCTCACACTCAAACAGATCGTCATGTCCCAAAAACCATTCGTCTCCATTCACTCCTATCTAACACGCTCACACATGCTTGCTGGAAGTCCAAACCCCGCCCACAAAATCTCCTTTACCCCTTCCTCCAACCTTTTCTAGGACGACCCTACCCCGCCTTCCTTCCCTACAGATTTATACGCTCTCCAAGTCATTCTACTTTCATCCATTCTCTAAATGACCAAACCACCTCAACAACCCCTCTTCAGCCCTCTGACAAATACTTTTAGTAACTCCACACCTTCTCCTAATTTCCACATTCCGAATTTTCTGCATAATATTTACACCACACATTGCCCTTAGACAGGACATCTCCACTGCCTCCAGCCTCCTCCTCCTGCAGCATTTGCAACCCATGCTTCACACCCATATAAGAGTGTTGGTACCACTATACTTTCGTACATTCCCTTCTTTGCCTCCATGGATAACGTTTTTGTCTCCACAGATATCTCAATGCACCACTCACCTTTTTCCTTCATCAATTCTATGGTTAACCTCATCCTTCATAAACCCATCCGCTGACACGTCAACTCCCAAATATCTGAAAACATTTACTTCTTCCATAATCCCTCTCTCCAAAGTGATATCCAATTTTTCTTTATTTAAATCGTTTGATACCCTCATCACCTTACTCTTATCTATGTTCACTTTTAACTTTCTACCTTTACACACTCTCCCAAACTCGTCCACTAACCTTTGCAATTTTCTTTAGAATCTCCCATAAGCACAGTATCATCAGCAAAAGTAACTGTGTCAACTCCCATTTTGCATTTAATTCTCCATAATTTAATCCCACCCCTCTCCCCAACACCCTAGCATTTACTTCTTTTACAACCCCATCTATAAATATATTAAACAACCATGGTGACATTACACATCCCTGTCTAAGACCTACTTTTACCGGGAAGTAATCTCCTCTCTCCTACACACCCTAACCTGAGTCTCACTATCCTCATAAAAACTCTTTACAGCCTTCAGTAACTTACTACCTATTCCATACACTTGCAACATTTGCCACATTGCTCCCCTATCCACTCTATCATATGCCTTTTCTAAATCCATAAATGCAATAAAAACTTCTCTACCTTTATCTAAATACTGTTCACATATATGCTTCACTGTAAACACTTGATCTACACATCCCTTACCCACTCTAAAGCCTCCTTGCTCATCTGCAATCCTACTCTCTGTCTTACCTCTAATTCTTTCAATAATAACCCTGCCATACACTTTACCTGGTATACTCAGTAAACTTATTCCCTAAATTTTTACACTCTCTTTTATCCCCCTTCCCTTTATATAAAGGAACTATACATGCTCCTCTGCCAATCCCTAGGTACCTTCCCTCTTTCATACATTTATTAAACAAAAATACCAACCACTCCAGCACTATATCCCCCTGCTTTTAACAATTCTGTCATGATTCCGTCAATTCCAGCTGCTTTACCCCTTTCATTCTACGTAATGCCTCACGCACCTCCCCACACTCACATCCTGCTCTTCTTCACTCCTAAACGATGTTGTACCTCCCTGACCAGTACATGAAATTACCGCCTCCCTCTTTTCATCGACATTTAAAAGTTCCTCAAAATATTCCCGCCATCTACCCAATACCTCCAGCTCCCCATCTACTAACTCCCTACTCTGTTTTTAACTGACAAATCCATTCGTTCCCTAGGCTTTCTTACCTTGTTTATCTCACTCCAAATTTTTTCTTGTTTTCAGCAAAATTTCTTGACAGAGCCTCTCCCATTCTTTCATCCGCTCTTCTTTTGCACTCTCTCACCACTCTCTTCACCTTTCTTTTACTCTCCATATACTCTGCTCTTCTATTAACACTTCTGTTTTGTAAAAACCTCTCATAAGCTACCTTTTTCTCTTTTATCACACCCTTTACTTCTTCATTCCACCACTCACTCCTCTTTCCTCCTGCACCCACCCTCCTATAGCCACAAACTTCTGCCCCACATTCTAATACTGCATTTTTAAAACTATCCCAACTCTCTTCAACCCCCACTACTCCTACTTGCACTAGCCCACCTTTCTGCCAATAGTTGCTTATATCTCACCCTAACTTCCTCCTCCCTTAGTTTATACACTTTTACCTCTCTCTTACTTGCTGTTGCCATTTTCTTTTTGTCCCATCTACCTTTACTCTAACTGTAGCTACAACCAAATAATGATCTGATATATCCGTTGCCCCTCTATAAACATGTACATCCTGAAGCCTACTCATCAACCTTTTATCCACCAATACATAATCCAACAAACTACTTTCCTTACGTGCTATATCATACCTTGTATATTTATTTATCCTCTTTTTCATAAAATATGTATTACTTATTACCAAACCTCTTTCTACACATAGCTCAATTAATGGTTCCCCATTTACATTTACCCCTGGCACCCCAAATTTACCTACTACTCCATCCACAACATTTTTACCCACTTTAGCATTAAGATCCCCAACCACAATTACTCTCTCACTTGGTTCAAAACTCCCCACACACTCACTCAACATTTCCCAAAATCTCTCTCTCTCCTCTACACTTCTCTCTTCTCCAGGTGCATAAACACTTACTATAACCCACTCTTTCCCTGATTAAATATATACATACTCTACCTGAATACGTAGGTGCAATTATATTTTTTTAATAAATCCCTCCAGCGAGGTGCCTTGATGCTGGTGAATAACTCTTAATTCAAGAGTTGGAGTTACTCTCCCCTTCCTTTGATCAAACCTGATTAGCTCCCATTCCTGCAGGTTTAGCACTTCTCATTAATATAATAACAATAACAACAACGGGTAGAAATGGATGACGACAGAACAGTACACAAACCCAATGAATATTTTTCAACAACCGTGTACAGGTACTCTGATAATGATTTATATTTTGATTATTTGATATTTTGTACCTTAGCACTTCCTTGATAATAATGTTCCAGTAATAAAAAATAACCATTTCACAGGTATTATGGCAATTTTGTTCAATGGGATTGTGATGTCACATTACACACACTTTAACCTGTCACCAGTGATGCAGATAACCATGCAACATCTTATGAGAACTTTGGCCCTTATTGCTGAATGTACTGTCTTCATATATCTGGGACTAGCACTTTTTAGCTTCAGACATCAGGTTAGTTATTCATCTGTTTATTACTCTGTGAAACAAATTAATGAAAAGAATTGTCTCATAATCCACAGTGAAGCTTAATACTGTACATATATGCATACAGTATATATATGGCATTATTTTCTTGGATTTTAATTTTCATTGGATTTCAATGCTCTGTAAAGAAATAAAGAAAAAATATTTTAGTATCCTTTAGTATCGGTGCACCTCTGGGAAGACAAGGACAGAGCGAATGTGTTAATAATAATATTGTAATAACCTTTTGTAATACTATTCTGCAATTGATTACAGTATTTGATGGAATCTATGTATTAAATTATAAGTTATCCAGAGTTGTTTAGATGTGTATACATTCTTTTTTTTCCTCTCCCTCTTGACAGTTCCATTTGGCTTTAGTGTTATGGAGCATTGTTCTGTGCCTATTGGGTCGTGCTTTGAATATTTTTCCACTCTCCTGGCTTGTTAATAAATTCCGTGACCACCAAATCAACTACAAAATGATGTTTATTATGTGGTTTAGTGGTAAGTAGTAGTGTTTTTGATGTAAATAGCTTTTGATTTTATCCTTTTTTTTTAAATTAAAATAATATAGATTTCCTATTTGAACCAGTTGTGATTGTTTCTACAGTGTCTTGTTGAGTTAACAGCATCTGCAATTCTCTAATTTAAAGTATTTATTACGTTTATAATTGTACTGAAAATTTATAACGAATGAATGCAACAATACCGTGGAGTGATTGGGATTTGAGCCTGAACTCTGGGATTTCTTGCCCATTGCTTTAGATCTTTTCTGATGCAGGGGATTAAGGTGATGGGCTAGTAATTCTGGACTGCAAAAGTTCAAATCCCAGTGACACCATTGAATAGCTGTAAGCAGTGTAATCTTTATAACCTGTCTTAAAATAACACCTCATTGAATTTACAGTACTTCATGTTTCTGTTTTGAGGACTACAACAATTGGATTCCTTATTTTTGGAATCTATATTACTTCTTTCCGTAATGTGCTATCTATATAATTTTCTTTAATTCCTATCTTGCACAGTTTATATAATAAACATGCTACATGTCATATAAACATAATACGGTGGACTCCCGCCTAACGAACAAAATTCAAAGATTTGTTCTATAGTTATTGTCATTTCATGAAACAGTGCCAAATGCTAATTTCAATAATTCTTAAATTACTGTAATAAATATTTTATTGACAGCCTTAATCTTTTTAATTTTTACCTGCAACTTCCTTCCATGGATAAGTACAGTAACTGTTGATATGTATATCATATACAGTGGACCCCAGTTTTCGTAATTTTTTCGTTCCAGAATGCTGTTCAAGTGCCATTACCAAACGAATTTATTCCCATAAGGAATAATGTAAATTAGACTAGTCCTTTTAGACCCCCAAAAATACACTTACAAAGGCACTTACAAAAATACACTTTCATAATTGTTCGAGTTTGGAGCATAATGAACATCGGGGGTCCACTGTATTTATACCCAGTAATTTAAAAACCATGGTGCACTCCAACAATTTTCTAGTTCTCTAAATTACATCTTCCAAAGAAGGTTAACTTAAGCTGGTTATCTACTTTTTTTTTTTTAGGACTACGAGGTGCTGTTGCTTATGCTTTGGCCCTTCACTTGGAGTTCAGCGATGAAAAACGTCATGTTATAGTAACAACAACACTTACCATTGTTTTGTTTACTATATTCTGTCTTGGGGGTTCTACCATGCCTCTCATTAAGGTAACATCATATGCTAAACACAAATTTAATAAACACCAGTCAGTGGCACAAACCCACATGGAGGCAATAAAATAAAGATGAGTATACGTGTACTGTATTTTGTTCTTCTGAAAAGGACCCAATATGGAACCGAAACATGCAGTAAATACCTTGATTTAATGAACAAAATCTGTCGTTGGACAATGTCCAGAAACAACAGGCACAGTATGTTAAACATAGAATTTTCCATTATTTTTATGGTCTGCTGGGTAAATTGATTTAGGATTTAAAAAAGTCAATTAAATTCAGAATTGTCCTTTTTTTTTTCCTATCATGCATTTTGGATTTAATGGACAATTGGGCTTAATCCATTAACTGTGACTGACATTCTAGTATGCAGGTGATAAGCACGTGTCAAATGTACTAGTATGCTCAATTTTTCATGCCTTGACATATACCACATGCCAATATTTTTGACTTCGGTTCAGCTACAGCCTCTCCTTAGCAACATACTCACTTGACCTTGTGTTTGGTTTAAAATAGAGAATGTGAGGGGTTTTTCTAGGATGGTTTTTATGATTTTATTGCCTGTTTCTTGGTATCATTTGATATAAAATGGAAGACATTCTACTGAAAAGATGATTTTAGCTACTTGCAGTACTAGAAGTAGCTTGAAATTGACCTCAAAGTAGCAGAAATATTTGATTTTTGCCATTATTCCTGTGGACGGATAAGACCCCCTGATTTGTTTCATGGGCTTTTACAAGGTTTGATTTAATTATTGGGAAGCTGTAAACCATGACAAATTATTCCTGGTTATATTTTATCTGAAAAATAGGGAAAATAGGGTGAATCTCCATTTTTTTGTGTGATGTATTCCACTTGTGTGTACTTTATTTGGTAGTTTGATAGTTGAATAGGTAGTTTCTTGGACTCAATCGATGGAATGGAAGGCATACTAGTAAAATTGCTAAGAATTTAATCAAATTAAGCAATGTAATTGGCTTAAAATAGGATTGTCAGTGAAATCGCTGAGTAAAATGCTCCCTGTCCACTAACGTTGCACCTGTGTAATTCCATAAGTTCATCAAATTTTGTATTTTTGGTGTCATTACCTTCAGGAAAAGATTCTTGGGGGCCTGGAAAGTAAAAGGGTTAATGCTTTATGTAAATAAAGAGGAACAACACTGCATGTAAAATATTAAGTAAATATTCATAGCTAAAAATAAATGAACTTAGGTGTGGAATATTATGGTTCAAGAATGCATTTGATTATGTGTCTGGGAAAAATAGTTCAAAGTTCTTTACAATCAGTTTGCGAACAATTTTCAGAAATGCATTAAATTATAAATGGGGGACCTACTGTATTTATGAGGTTTCAGTATTAGTACAAGGGCTGTGTGTTGTCTGAAGCTAGAGTTATACATATATGGTGTTGTTAGCTGCCTTTTGCTGTGATTGTTTTAAAATAATGTGATGCATTTTATCAGTAATTTTATCATTACTTATAAACTTTATTTCAGTATCTTAAGGCTGACAAGCGGCAGAGAAACAGACGACCTAAGGAACGTGAAAAGGAAATGACCTTGAGCAAAACTAGAGAATGGGTGAGTATGACTATTTTCAATTCTACTGTATGTATTAATAATTATAAGTGAGCAGTATACCTTTATACCTTTGAAGATTTTCGAGAGTATCTACTCTCTGAGCCATGCCATGGGCCAGGCTCGTCTGGTGCTTGCCTGGTCAACCAGGCTGTTGCTGCTGGAGGCCCGCTGCCCCACATATCCATCACAGCCTGGTTGATCTGGCACCCGATGAAGATACTTGTCCAGTTTCCTCTTGAAGGCTTCTACACTGGTTCCAGCGATGTTTCGGATACCATCTGGTAAGATGTTGAATAGTCTGGGACCCCGGGTGTTAATACAGTGCTCCCGTATTGTCCCCACCGCACCCCTGCTCCTCACTGGGTTTATTTTACACTTTCTCCCATATCTCTCACTCCAGTATGTTGTTATGGCAGTGTGCAGATTTGGGACCAGGCCCTCAAGTACTTTCCAAGTATATATTATCATGTATCTCTCTCTCCTCCGCTCCAATGAGTACATGTTCAAGACTTGAAGGCGTTCCCAATAATTTAGATGTTTCAATGGCTCAATGTGAGCCGTAAACGATCTCTGAATTTGTTCCAGCTCTGATATTTCTCCTGCCCTGAACGGGGCCGTCAGCACAGAGCAGTATTCTAAGTGAAGGAGCACTAGCGATTTGAAGAGTGTCACCATCGGCATTATTTCCCTTGTTTTGAAAGTTCTCAATACCCACCCCGTCATCTTCCTGGCTGTTGTGATCTTTGTCTTGTTATGGTCTTTAAAAGACAGATCAGCAGACATAATTATTCCCAAGTCCTTAACGTGTTCCTTTCGTTCTATGTGGTGACCCTCTTGCGTTTTGTATATAGTGTTCCTTTTGAGTTCTTCATTTTTTCCATACCTAAGCAGCTGAAACTTATCACCATTGAACGTCATGTTGTTCTCCACTGCCCACTGGAAGACCCTGCTTATGTCCTGTAATTTTTCAGTATCTTCTACCGTAGTGACTTTCATGCTTATTTTAGTGTCATCTGCAAATGGTGATACAAAAGTGTGCTGGGTGTTTTTATCTATGTCTGCTATGAGGATGAGAAACAGCAGAGGTGCCAGGACAGTGCCTTGGGGCACTGAGCTTTTGACCTCGCTGATGCTGGATCTTGCCCTGTTCACTACTACTTTTTGTGTTGTGTGTGTTAGGAACTCAAATATCCATCTGCCTACCTTCCCAGTAATGCCTATGGCCCTCATGATCGCCATGATCGCATTTGTCAAACGCCTTTGCAAAATCTGTGTAAATCACATCTGCATTTTGGTCGTCCTCCAATGCCTCCATAATTCTGTCATAATGGTTCAGCAGCTGTGACAGGCATGATCGTCCCGCTCTGAAGCCATGCTGGTTCGGGTTATGTTGGTTGTGCTGGTCCATGAAGTTTGTAATCTGCCGTCTCATCACTCTTTCAAAGATTTTTATGATGTGAGAAGTGAGGGCTACTGGTCTGTAATTTTTAGCTAGTGCTCTACTACCTCCCTTATGCAAAGGAGCTATGTCTGCACTCTAAGGCCTCCGGTATTTCACCTAGATCTAAGCTCTTTCTCCACAGAATACTAAGGGCTCTTGCTAATGGTACTTTGCACTGCTTTATAAATAAAGCATTCCATGAATCTGGTCCAGGTGCTGAGTGAGTGGGCATGTTGTCCATTTCTTTTTCGAAATCTATGGGATTTGTACTAATGTCGGTTAGGTGGTCTGCGCGGCATTCTGCTGGAGTGAAAAGTATTTCTGCATTTTCTACCTTGCAGTCATTTAGTGGGTTGCTGAACACTGACTCATACTGTTCCTTTAGGATTTCACTCATTTCCTTTCATCGTCAGTGTACGAATCTCCTCTCAATAATGGCCCAATTCTACAGGTACATAGAATATGTTGAAAGAGCAGTTTGTTGCATTTATGAATTTTAAAAAGGCATGTGAGAGGGTGGGTAGGGAAGCTATGTGACATGTTGCAACTGCGGAAGTGGAAAAGAATCCTTCTTTCATAAGCCATGCATGTCATTAAGAGGCGATTAAAATGCCGGGAGCAAGGGGCTAATGGCCCCTTTCTCTTGTATGAATTACTAAATATAAAAAGAACAAAAACTTTCATTTTTTTTTTTTCAAAAACAGTAGTTTTTATGCAGATGGTGAGGCTCAGGTTAGGGAATGTAGGAGGGAGGGGAAAACTATTTCTCAGTGAAAGCAGGATTTAGGCAGGGATGTGTGATGTCATCATGGTTGTTTACCATATTTTGGGATGGAGTTTTAAAAGAAGTCAGTGCTAGTGTTAGAGGTGTGGGATTAAAAGGTGTTGGAGCTGATACAAAGTGAGAATTGTTACAGTTAATCTTTGTCAATAACAGTTCTTTTGGGTGATGGTAACTAAACGTCTAGGCAATGATAGATTGAATATCAGATTGAAGGGGGAGGCGAGTAGATGTACAATGAACACTTGATTAATGAGCTAATAGTAGGGAGGGTGTGTCCACTAAAACTGTGAAATCTAAATTATTAAAATATTTTTCATGATCATAACAGTCATAAGAGTCATAAGAGGGGAAGGTACCTAGGGATTGGCAGAGAGCATGTATAGTTCCTTTATATAAAGGGAAGGGGGATAAAAGAGAGTGTAAAAATTATAGGGGAATAAGTTTACTGAGTATACCAGGTAAAGTGTATGGCAGGGTTATTATTGAAATAATTAGAGGTAAGACAGAGAGTAGGATTGCAGATGAGCAAGGAGGCTTTAGAGTGGGTAGGGGATGTGTAGATCAAGTGTTTACAGTGAAGCATATATGTGAACAGTATTTAGATAAAGGTAGAGACGTTTTATTGCATTTATGGATTTAGAAAAGGCATATGATAGAGTGGATAGAGAGCAATGTGGCAAATGTTGCAAGTGTATGGAATAGGTAGTAAGTTACTGAAGGCTGTAAGAGTTTTTATGAGGATAGTGAGGCTCAGGTTAGGGTGTGTAGGAGAGAGGGAGATTACTTCCGGTAAAAGTAGGTCTTAGACAGGGATGTGTAATGTCACCATGGTTGTTTAATATATTTATAGATGGGGTTGTAAAAGAAGTAAATGCTAGGGTGTTGGGGAGAGGGTGGGATTAAATTAGGGGAATTAAATGCAAAATGGGAGTTGACACAGTTACTTTTTGCTGATGATACTGTGCTTATGGGAGATTCTAAAGAAAAGTTGCAAAGGTTAGTGGACGAGTTTGGGAGAGTGTGTAAAGGTAGAAAGTTAAAAGTGAACATAGATAAGAGTAAGGTGATGAGGGTATCAAACGATTTAAATAAAGAAAAATTGGATATCACATTGGAGAGAGGGATTATGGAAGAAGTAAATGTTTTCAGATATTTGGGAGTTGACGTGTCAGCGGATGGGTTTATGAAGGATGAGGTTAACCATAGAATTGATGAAGGAAAAAAGGTGAGTGGTGCATTGAGGTATCTGTGGAGACAAAGAACGTTATCCATGGAGGCAAAGAAGGGAATGTACGAAAGTATAGTGGTACCAACACTCTTATATGGGTGTGAAGCATGGGTTGCAAATGCTGCAGCGAGGAGGAGGCTGGAGGCAGTGGAGATGTCCTGTCTAAGGGCAATGTGTGGTGTAAATATTATGCAGAAAATTCGGAATGTGGAAATTAGGAGAAGGTGTGGAGTTACTAAAAGTATTTGTCAGAGGGCTGAAGAGGGTTGTTGAGGTGGTTTGGTCATTTAGAGAGAATGGATCAAAGTAGAATGAATTGGAGAGCGTATAAATCTGTAGGGAAGGAAGGCGGGGTAGGGGTCGTCCTAGAAAGGTTGGAGGGAAGGGGTAAAGGAGGTTTTGGGGGCGAGGGCTTGGACTTCCAGCAAGCATGTGTGAGCGTGTTAGATAGGAGTGAATGGAGACGAATGGTTTTGGGACATGACGATCTGTTGGAGTGTGAGCAGGGTAACATTTTGTGAAGGGATTCAGGGAAACCAGTTAATTGATTTAATTGGACTTGAGTCCTGGAAATGGGAAGTACAATGCCTGCACTTTAAAGGAGGGGTCTGAGATAGTGACAGCTGGGAGGGACTTTTCTCAGCTGTCGTATCTGAGCTCCTCTGCAAAGACAGTGATTATGTATGAGTGTGGTGAAAGTGTTGAATGATGATGAAAGTATTTTCTTTTTGGGGATTTTCTTTCTTTTTGGGTCACCCTGCCTCGGTGGGAGACGGCCGACTTGTTGAAAAAAAAAAAAAAAAAAAGTCATAAACAGTTTTTAGTTTAACAAAGTCCATTAAATCCAAAAACAAAATTTATGTGGTGGATGCAACAACAACAGATAATTCTGGATTTAATGGAGTTTGTTCTTTAAATCCAGAATTGTCCATAAAAATAACAGACAATAAAGTCTGAAAAGAAAGAGGAGAGAACCCAGGAGTGCCCTGAACAGTGTCGAGAAACTCTGCAAAATACCAAGCCCAAAGAGCATTCCTTGCTTGTGACTGGACTCTCATTACATATATACAAGCACCTGGTATCTGGGCAGCTAGTACATGAGATTCCGCCCTTGTGAATCTGCTGCTATAATTAACCCTTTCAGTGTCGGTCCCATTGTACTACAGCTTTGAAGCCAGGGTCGGTCCTGTAGTACTACACCATGAGCTCAGCTCACTCAGATAAGCTGTGAGCAGTAAATTTGGACCTAGATATGAGAGGATAGGTCTATGCGGTAAGTGTGCACCATATAAAAAAAATCCTGCTACATGCAGTGCATAATGAGAAAAAATGAGACCATGTGTTTGGTTTAAAACGGTGACTCGGTGTATTTTTGTATGGTTTTTATGGTTGTATTCTTGGTCTTATTTGATAGAATGTAAGATATACTGTGGACCCCCGGTTAACGACCATAATTCGTTCCAGAATGCTGTTCGAGTGCCGTTACCAAACGAATTTGTTCCCATAAGAAATAATGTAAATTAGATTAGTCCTTTTAGACCCCCAAAATTACACTTACACAAGCACTTACAAAAATACACTTACATAATTGTTCGAGTTTGAAGCAGTACGTAAACCGGGGTCCACTGTATTACAGAAATATAAATTATTTTGATTGGCTTCAGGACTGAAAGTAGCTTGAAATTGAGCTCAAAGTAGCAGAAATGTTCGATATTTTCCAACATTCCAGAGTACACAACTGATGTCATTTGTCCAATACACATCCAATTGGCCAGTCTATTATGCATTTAGGAATGCACTGACATTATTTATACAATAATGCAGTAGTCTGCAAAACAGTAAGTCTACTATTTTTTGTGTGAATAAAAATTTAAAATGGAAAGCAAGTGTAATATAAGAGGGCCTCAAGACATGACTAAGGAACAGATGAAATGTTTTTTAGTGTCAGGAATGTCTACTTTGTTTATTCTGGAACCTATTTTTAAAATGACAATTTTTTAATTTTGTGCAAAATTGGCCAAATTACCAATTTGATTACTTTATTAGGTAGTGTAAATAGGTAAATGGGCAGTTTCTTGTACTCAGTTGATAGAATAGAAGGAATACTAGCAAAACAGCTATGAGTTTAGTCAACTGGAACGATGGAATTGGCCAAAAATAGGCCGCAAAGCTGGCAAAATCGCTGATGCATAAATATTGCCAAGACCGCTAACTTTGCGAGAGGCTAATGCCCTAAGTTTTCCATCAAATTTCATACTTTTGGTTTCATTACCTTCAGAAAAAGATTCTTTACCATTTCACAAGGTAATTTTTTTTTTTAAATTATTCAACCCTGAGGGCAAGTTTGAGATCAGGTGTCTCAACCCTGAAAGGATTAAGTTTGTTGGGATAATGAAGACCCTAAATAGGTAACATTGTAACCCTTGCTATGAATTTAAATTTTTTTCAGGCTTGCAAAATCATAAATACATAAATTTAAAATGTCCCTTTTTCTTTCCCAGAGGTACAAAATAGACAGGTTGTGCAGATTGAAACCTTTAGATATAAAAACATTTCCAGTTTTCTCTAACAATGCATTAAGTGGTCACTAACAGCCTGACTAGTCAGAGGCCTGTCTACATTTAGTGGATGAAGGATGGAACTTTCACAACTACTTGCACTGAATAACCCATATGGGTTTAGTGTTTCATTAAATAACTTGGGGTAACATTTGGTTTTTTTTTATGCACCCTGTATATCAATCTTAGTTATAAATTATAATACATGTATATACTTTAACTTTCAGGGACAAGCATTAGATTCAGAACACTTATCAGAGTTTACAGAGGATGAGAGTGACACTCCAATGGGTGCTCAGGTACGAGGATTCCTCCGCCTTGACATTCTGTACCTCCGTCCCTTCCTAATTCGTCGTGTGACACATCAAGAGGTAGGCTTTTCCTGCATCATTAATGTACCTACAGTATGTTGTTTCATATATTGTGTTATTCATAAAGGTTTTCTAAGGCAAGAGTGCAAGAGTTTTATAATTAAATAATTATATATGTTATATATTTAATGGATTTTTTGTGGTGGGAACTCCCCATTTTGAGAAGTCATTTGAAGGAAGCTGAAAGTAAACATGAAAAAGAGCAGGTGATGAGAGTAGGAGAAAGTCTAGGCAATAAAAGATTGGACATCAAGTGAGCATAGTGCACTAACTAATATGGTGCCAGTGACTTAAATTTAATACACAATCTTATTAGTATAAAATATGCTTAAAAAGTATTGTGAGTGTGTTTTACCTTACTTTAAATTTTGTTTCTCTTGCTTGTTGATACAGAAGTGCTTGGAGATTGCTATGTAGCTCAGTCGAGTAGTAGATTGTTTTTATACAATTGTAGTTTCTTAGAATATTAATAAAGCTACTGAGAAAGGCTGTAAATACAATATGGACATACTGTAGAATCCTATACTTTATGAATGCAAAAAAAAATATAAAATTATACGTATTTTGTCTATTTTTAATTGGGGATGAGCTAAATGGTCATATAGAACCAGAGGAATAGGCATTCAGGTTTGATCCAGGTAAGGGGAGATAAAGTCCACTTTCTTGGATCTAGAGCACTCGCCTGCATTAAGGTGCTTCCCTTGAGATGTCTAATATTGTTAGCATGTTAATATTTGTAGATCGGTGCTTATGCTCAATTATAACTGCATTTTGAAATTAGATTTAAAGTACAGTGGTACCCCGGATTTCATACAGCTCCCAACTCAAACAATTATGTAAGTGTATTTTTGTAAGTGCTTTTGTATGTGTATTTTTGGGGGTCTGAAACGGACTAATCTAATTTACATTCATCCTTATGGGAACAAATTCGTTCGGTAACGGCACTCGAACACCCTTCTGGAAAGAATTATTGACGAAATCCGGGGTACCACTGTATACTTGCAATTAATAAACAAGTTTGAAAGTTCCAATACAATAATGTAATTATCACAGGTGCGATCACATGCTAATGACCTCAAGAAACAGTGCTACCAGTCAATCAATGTTCAAGCTTCAGAGTCAGAAGAAGAAGAAGAAGAAATCTTTACAGCTCGGTAAAGATATTCACCAAAATTAAGCTAAATTGTCTACTGGGTACTTATTATTTTATTAATGTTGCACTAAAAAAGTGTCTATAAATATAATTTATATCAGTTTAGTAAAATACTTTATATAGTTTTCAGTAAATACAACTGTATATATTAATTGTGTGTGCACGCGCCACTGAAGCAAAAAAAAAAATTATGTACCTTTTTACATTCATTCAGTTGCTATCTTTCCAAAGTGTGTTGACATCACAATTCAGGTTACACTTTGCTGCAACATCCTCACCCTTCCTCAGAGTGCAGGCATTGCCCTTCCTACCTCCAGGTCTGGCTAACTGGTTTCCCTGAATCCCTTCATAAAAGTTACCTTGCTCACATTTCAGCATCTTATCCATTATAAACCACTTGTCTCCATTCACTACAGTTTAACATGCTCACACAAGCCTGCTGGATGCTTTATCAAGCCCCAAAATTCAGAGGTCGGAGGAAAGTGGGGGGTAAATTCTCCAACTTTTCCTGGGACAAACCCTACCCCCCTCCTACTTTCCACCCTAGATTTATACACTCATCATTCTATTCCTTTTCATCCTTTCTACATGCCCAAAACATTTCAACAACTCAGCCTCTGAATTATACCCCTGGTGACCCCACATTGCCTTGTAGTTTCTGCGCTTCACATTCTATGCAGGATATTCACGCCAGACACTGCTCTAAAATGTGAGATTCTTCACTGCCTGGCTGCAGTGTTCACAACCTATGCCTGACACCTATATAAACATGTTTGTACCACTGTACTCTTGTTATATTCCCATTTTTGCCTACATAGTTCAGCCTTTGTTTTCACATATGCCTTGACACACAACCCAACTTCCCCACCCCCTCCCTCATATATTGTATGATTAACATTATCTTTCATGTCTAAGCACATCTTGCTCCATATGCCCTCCCTCCAGTCTGATATTTAATGTATCACTGCCTAGACTTTTTTGAGTGCTAAAACCTTTAAAGTGCAGGCATTGTACTTCCCACTTCCAAGACTTAAGTTTGGCTAACTGGTTTCCCTGAATCCCTTGTAAAGTCCCAAAGACCTTTTCAGTAATTTACTGATAAAGACTTACCTATTGACTCTCCTTTTGCACTCCCTTACCCTCCCCTCTTCCTCTACATATACTTTGCTTTTTAACATTTTTACATTGCAAAAACCTTTCATTTACTTATTTTTTCTCATCCACCAATCACTCCTCTTCCCACCCACACCCACCTTGTTTAGATCTGTCCGAAACTCTCCTTTCTTAATTTATTTTCATCTTATGCATTGCTGATAGTCTTCTTGTACTCCATCTACCCCTTACTCTTACTTTAGAAACCCCTAAATAATGATCTGACATTTCTGTTATTATTATAATCAAATAGAAGCGCTAAACCACAGGGGTCATACAGCGACATTTCTGTTGCTCCTCTAAAGAAATGCACATCCATAAGTCTGCTCATTACCCTTTTGTCTACTAATACATAGCCTAACAAGCTGTTATCATTGCACTATATCATATCTCTTATACTTACAAGTAATGTCTACTACCAAATCCCTATATGTACACAACTCGGTTAAGGGCCACCATTATCATTTATCCTTGGTACTCCAAACTTACTACACCATTAGTTGGGGGGTAATCTGAATTGTGATGTCATCACACTTCTGGTAAGATGGTGATTGAATGGACAAGTATAACTAAATATCAAAGATAAATTCAGTAGGGACTGAACCCCCTGGCTATGCATATGTATCCAGCATGCTAACCACTGAGCAAAGTTGGTTACAAGAAAGAGTAGCAACCTGTCTTATACAGTCAATGTCTGCAGGTGTCACCAGCTACAACATGAACTACAATTTTTTATAGCTCAACTTTTACCAACACAAGTAGAGCTCTAGCTCAAGGCCCTTTAATGCTAGTGTCAATGTTCTTGGAAAAATTGTAATCGATGATTATAACTAAATATGCACAGTGTGCACAGCCACAGTTTCAATCCCCACCCAATTTATCTTTGATATGTACGTATTAGATAAGGCAAATCTTTATCCATAGCTCATCTTACTGCAGACACCACCATCTCATCGAGGTATTATACAGTGCAACACTATTCTATTTCTGTTGTATTAACATTTCTGTATTTGCTGGTACCTATAGGAATGCATTTCTCACAAATTTGAAGAAGTTACTGTATTACGTAACGCATACTGAGACTCGCTACTACTGTCAGGGTTAAAGACACTAGATTATTATAATAAAGTTAGGCACTGAACCCAAAAGGGTCATACAGTACCATGCTCTCCCATCTTTGCATCGAGCAACTACAGTGCCCTATTTAAATTACCTATTGATCTTGTGCATGAAGTTGAACACACAAGTACATGGTACTGGTTCTTTGTCATGGTCCCCAAACTCACCCTTATGTAAGTTTATTTTTTAAATGCTTTTAAGTGTAATTGGGGTCTAAAGGACTAGTCTATTTACAACTTTTCTTAAGGAGATAAATTCGTTGGTAATGGCACTTGAACAGCATTCTGGAATGAAAATATCGAAACCGGCGTACCACTGTAATTTTATTAAACTTGTTCTGTTGTTCCATTAAGAGTAAAGCCCCAACAGGTATTTAGTGCCTCCAGATTAGTTACAGTAAATTAGATCACGGCTTAAATCAAAGGAGCTCATTTCTGAGGGAATCACAGTCAGTGGCCTCCACTCCATTACAACAGATATTAGAGCCAGGAAAAAGACCCCATACCACCAATCCAACTACATTCATCTTTGCTAATATACAGGGTCTAAAGCCAGCAACAAACAACAAGGTACCTTATGCATTGCACTAATGCTTTTACAAATATGTCAATTTGCTCATTGTATCATAATACTGTATATTGTAATTAGTGTGTGTGTGTGTGTTAGTTACCATTTTGTCCAGGGCACATGTCGATTAGACACTAGGCCTGTTGTATATTTGTGATATATAAAATTAATTTAGTTTATCTTATTTTCATTTCACCATTTTCTACTGTAATAACTATTACAATCTTCTCTAGACACTGCTGTATAATCCCTACGGGTTTAATGCTCCCCCACGATTATAATCCTCTAGACACTAACGTCTTTTCACAATTCTAGTCATAAATCATTTCAGATTTCCTCTTTTAATCATTGGTCTAATGATGTATTTTCTCTTCCTCTTTATATTTGGGTATTCTCTTTGTTCATATGAAATTTCTCATTCTCTACATATGCTTTGTCTAAATACAATGCTATTTTGTCATGTGTACCATATTTTTCTTATTTTATCTATTATTATTCTGTCCACACTAAAGCTCTAAACCACAATTACAATTATTGGGGAGCGCTAAACCCGTAAGATTATACAGAAGCATATTACACATCCTTATCATTACCAGTTTTTCACAGATTTTTTAGATTGTGCATATTCTACAGCCTTCATCTAATGGGAGGTCTTTGATGCTTCTCCAGTGCTCTCTGTTATTTTGAAAAGCTGATCCAATCACCCCCCTCCTCCCATTAATTTCACTATTTACATCTGTCATTCCCTCATTTCCACTTAGCTATAAACAGGACCTTCCATACTCAGATAAATTTCCTTGTAGTAAATTCTACAGCAACACTTTAATAAGATCAGTCTAGTACTGTAGTAGTCTGCAAACTGCAAGACTAGATAGGAGATACAAAAGCAGTTAAAAATGATATACTAAAATATATAGCACTATACCTGTGCAATCTTGTCAAGCAGGCAGGTGGTGTTGCAGCTGACTACAGATATTCCCTGGGTAGTAGCAAGACCCAGAATGGTCTTGCCCAGTGGCAGCTACAGCAGAGGGAGTTCCATAATTATATATTGTGTATGCCATCAGTAGATCAAGATGTCACTGTTGCAACTAGCTTGAGATGCTCATTAGTGAAATCTAGAATAGTCTTGTCTGGCAGCAGACAGCTATAGCAACAGGGATGATCCCCAAAACTTGCAAGCCTGTCTAGCTGTAGCTCTCTCTATCTCTCCAAGCCCAGCCTCACTCCAACATTTGCTACAATTTGTCAATTTATTAAACAAACACTAAAGCTTAATTTCAATTTTGTATTCATTTCTCGATATTTTCCAACTACAGTACTAAAATAATACTCCCATTTTCTTTACATACTGTTCCTTTTTTATGAACATTATGAGGAAAAAACAAAGGAGCATAAATACATATATGATGCTTATTTCACTCACAGACCAAATTATATTTATTGCATTTGAGCAATTGCCCAGCTAAAAAAAATACAAGGGGTTGACGTTGTCAAAATAGTGGTTAGTTAATCAGAAACACAAATTTATAAGGCCTTAATTTATGGAATGCCAAAGAATCTTACCTATTTATACTACCTGTTATTAGATATTCAAACTACTCCAGGATGTGTTATTCGATTGATTTGGATGTCCTTAATTACCACTCTTTCATTGTTAGTGTTCATTATGGCATGTCACGTACGTTTGTATTATAATTTTATACATTTTCTTGTTCTACACAGTAAACCCTCAATGTAATGAATGATTTGGAAACAAAGTCAGTTGGTTGTAGAATTACTTGTCCAGTATTTACGATCTTGACAAAAACAAATTCTATCCACCATAATCACCGTTTATGGTCACCCTTTCCCTCCATTAGTCCATTAAATCAAGGGTTTACTGTATTTGGAAGTTTATATTGCAATAAATATTACTAAACAAACATTTTCTTGTTCTATGTTTAAAAGGTTTTATCACAGTATAGGTTACACATATTTTAAGAAAAAGAGGATAAATAAGTATACAAGATATTATGTAGGGCAAAATGACAGTAATTTGTTGGACTACATATTGGTAGATAAAAGACTGTTGGGTAGACTTCAGGATGTACATGTTTATAGAGGGGCCACAGATATATCAGATCACTTTTTAGTGAGAGTAAAAGGTAGACAGGATACAAGGAGAATGGAAACAGCAAGCAAGAGAGAAGTGAAGATTTATAAACTAAAGCAGGCAGCTGTTTGGGTAAGATATAAACAACTGTTGGAGGACAGATGGGCTAGTGAGAGTATAGGCAGTGGGGTAGAAGAGGTATGGGGTAAGTTTAAGAATACTATAGTGTTAGTGTTCAGCAGAAGTTTGGTTATAGGAAAGTGGGTGTGGGAAGGAAGAGCAATTGGTGGAATGATGTAAAGAGAGAAGAAAGAGAGAAAAAGTTAGCATACGAGTTTTTTACAAAGTAGAAGTGATGTAAGGAGGGAGGAGTATATGGAGAGAAAAAGAGACGTTAAGAAAGTGGTGAAGCAATGTAAAAAGAGAGCAAATGAGAGGGTGGGTGAGATGTTATCAACAAATTTTGTTGAAAATAAGAAAAAGTTTTGGAGTGAGATTAATAAGTTGAGAAAGCCTAGGAAAAGAATGGATTTGTCAGTTAAAAATAGGAGAGGAGAGTTATTAAATGGAGAGTTAGAGGTATCGGGAAGTTAGAGGGAATATTTTGAGGAATTGTTAAATGTTGATGAAGATAAGGAAGTTGTGATTTTGTGTATAGGGCAAGGAGGAATAACATCTTATAGGAGTAAGGTAGTAGGTTGGTAGACAGCAACCGCCCAGGGAGGTACTACCGTCCTGCCAAGTGAGTGTAAAACGAAAGCCTGTAATTGTTTTAATAATGGTAGGATTGCTGGTGTCTTTTTTCTGTCTCATAAACATGCAAGATTTCAGGTATGTCTTGTTACTTCTACTTACACTTAAGTCACACTACACATTCATGTACAAGCATATATATATATATACACACACACCCTCTGGGTTTTCTTCTATTTTCTTACTAGTTCTTGTTCTTATTTCCTCTTATCTCCATGGGGAAGTGGAACAGAATTCTTCCTCCGTAAACCATGCGTGTCGTAAGAGGCGACTAAAATGCCGGGAGCAAGGGGCTATAACCCCTTCTCCTGTATATTATTAAATGTAAAAGGAGAAACTTTCGTTTTCCTTTTGGGCCACCCCACTTGGTGGGAAACGGCCGACGTGTTGAAAGAAAGAAAGGAGGAGTAAGGAAGAACCAGTTGTGAGGTGGGAAAGTTTGTGAGGCAGTGAGTAGAATGAAAGGGGGTAAAGCAGCTGGGATTGATGGGATAAAGATAGAAATGTTAAAGGCAGGTGGGGATATAGTTTTGGAGTGGTTAATGTTTTTATTTAATAAATGTATGGAAGAGGGTAAGGTACCTAGATTGGCAGAGAGCATGCATAGTTCCTTTGTATAAAGGCAAAGGGGACAAATGAGAGTGTAAAAATTATAGGGAATAAGTCAATTGAGTATACCTGGTAAATTGTATGGTAGTTATTATTGAAAGAATTAGGAGTAAGATGGAGAGCAGGATAGCAGATGAACAAGGAGGCTTTAGGAAGGGTTGGGGTGTGTAGACCAAGTGTTTGCAGTGAAACATTTAGATAAGAGTAAAGAGGTGTTTGTGGCATTTATGGATTTGGAAAAGGCATATGATAGGGTGGATAGGGGGGCAATGTGGCAGATAGTGAGGATAGTGAGGCTCAGGTTAGAGTATGTAGGCGAGAGGAAATTATTTCCCAGTAAAAGTAGGCCTTAGACAGGGATGTGTGATGTCACCGTGGTTGTTCAATATATTTATAGATGGAGTTGTAAGAGAAGTAAATGCTCGGGTGTTGGCAAGAGGTGGGGTTAAAAGATAAAGAATTAACACAAAGTGGGAGTTGTCACAGTTGCACTTTGCTGATGACACTGCCTTTGGGGGATTCTGAAGAGAAGTTGCAGAGGTTGGTGGATGAGTTTGGTAGGATATGCAAAAGAAGGAAATTAAAAGTGAATATAGGAAAGAGTAAGGTGATGAGGATAACAAAAA